>JANPWX010000081.1:2130430-2248929 GCA_024734555.1 Trochalopteron elliotii | reverse complement strand
GCGGGCGGCGTACCTGTCATCGCTTACACGGGAAATCGCAACTTGCCGCCGGGTTTCTTCTGAGAACTTGGAAGGGCGTTTGGTTCGGCGCCTTTTCCCCGCTCCCGAGGCCGTAGTTGAGCGCTGGATGCGCCCCGTTGGCACACGTAGGAGATGGCGGTGTGAGCGGCACGCACGCGTGGCACTACCTGTGCCGATGCCCGTACCTGTGCCTGTACCTGCCTGTGCCGGTGCCCGTGCGGGCCGGTGAGGGGAGAAGCCGAGCCAGGGAATCGCGGCTCTGCCGGAGGTGTGGGATGCGCGGGGCTCGCCTCGGCAGGTTTTTGGGGGTAGCGCGGTGCTGCACAGCGTCACCTGCGCTGCACATCGCCTGTGGGGCACCTCGGGGCGGGCGTGAACTTCAGCGGGATTCCTGAAAACAAACGTGCTCGGGGGTGTATGGCTTCTTCCCCCCCGTAATTTCACGCTTAGAAGTAATCTTTCAGGTTAATAGGCAGAAGAGGCTGGGGAGGGGATTCCCTCCGGGCGGTTGCACTGCGAGTACTGTATTTCTTGTTGCTATATGGCACCTTATATTGCCTTTTAATAGCTGCTGTAAAACATCTTGCAGCCTGGGACAGCGGAGGTGTCTTGCACTGGAGTTGGGCAGAGAGGTTTTTGCAGGCGTATGTATGCAGAGCTGAGGAAGCGAGGAACCTGGTTATACCGGGGATCTTTGACCTTTTTAGCACTAAGGAATTGTTCAAGGCCATCGCTTGTCTGAGCCTGGATTTGACAAGACCCTGCAGTGAAATTGCTTTGGCAGAAGTGGAGAGGAGAGGCTTTGGAGAGCAAATAGATCAGCCGAGAGTGACAAGCCGGGGGGGGGGGGGCAAGGCTCACCCAAACCAAGCCACTGAGTGGAGAATCTTTTCCCCTGACAGAGCAGACAAAATAAATGTTTAACATCAAGGGGAGAAAAAAACGGTTACTATTCAGTACTTGACAGCTGATATTTGGCCCTTCTCCTGTTTTTCATTTCCAGTATCGGCAAGAAACTTTAATATGTATCGGTGCCTGCCTTCAGCAGTCTGATAAATCTTGCAAAAGCCAATAAAACAGGCTAAAGTCAAATTCCTGCTGAAGAGACGCTGATCCTTGGCTTAAAGAGAAGTAATCTCTGCACAGATCAGTAGTCTCTAGATTTACAGATGAAAACAGTAGCTCTTTGTAAAGCACAAAGGAGTGTCACCTTTTTACATTGCTAATACTTTCCATAGCACTAACTTGTTTTAGCTTAGGAATTAATGAAGCACTGTAAAAAGAGAAATACTAAGTATTTCTCTGCAGTCACTGTCATCTTCTGTTGAAAATATTTTCCTTTTAAATGAGAGCTAGTGTCTATTCATAAAAGCTCTTTCAGTTGCATTTAGGTTAGTTTAGTAAAATCCAAACAACTATCATGTTTATTTTGGCTTTTTGACAACAGTCATAAGGTGGTTGGAGTAACGTTTGATTCATCATAAAGCCAGAAGGTGAGAAGTATTGTAAATAATTTTGTTTGAAAAGGGGTGAGTTCAGAGCTTTGTGCAATGCCCCTATAATTTTGGCACTTTTTTGTGAGTATATGTAACTATTGCTACATGATGGAATTTTTTATTCTGTGCGCATCTATGCATTTGCACATGTTGTTCATGTCGCATTTTCTAATGAAAGGTGTGGAGAGAAGCGCAGCAGAACTGGCTCTGCTATCACCAATGAAGGGGGCTGTAAGAGTTTAGAAAAGACTCTGCAGTTGCAACCTAAAATTCTGCTCTGGAGCTGAGCAGTGAATACAGGGGACCTAATTTTTTTGTTTTTTAAAGTATGAGGGAGAAGAAGTGCAATCAAAAACAGTTAAAAGATTTGTGAATGTTACAGCGTGGCTTGTGCAGGAATGTTGGGGGGGATTTGTGCAAGAATTTGGGTGTGGGGGAGCATTGCTTTCAAATCCTCCTGCTGCTGGTGTTGCTAAGAAGTAATATAAAAAGAATGAAGAAAAAATGACTGTATTTTGTCCAGATTGATCAAGTCATAACAAGGCAATTGTAATTCAGCCAGTGTGTCTGTTAGGATATCATCTCTTGATTTCAGGTTTCCAATCCTGTGTGTTGTTGGCTCTGCTGACAGTGATGAGAGACAAATCTCTACTGTTGGCAGGAGCAGAGCAGTTCACACAGGCATAGTGTGACAGAATTCCCTACATAAACATTATCCTTGCTAATATAATATAATCATCCTTTAATGAAGTAGTCCTGTGGTTCCCATGGGACATATCAAATGAAGACGATGCTTTCGTCCCACTGAATTATCAGGGTGTTTAGTGTGCTAGTCACACCCATGCCATGGTGTCACCACTAGCCATTGCTGCTTGTCTTCTTTCAGGCTTGGTTTTAATTTCCTTTCCACTTCTGCAGTTCAGGTCAGGTGAGAAAGAGGAAAATAAGCCAAGTGAGTGCGCTTGTATTTTTGTTTCAGAATGCCTGTCATATAGAAGCAAGTGATCAATTTAGCTGACCTAAATGTAGAGCCAAATTAAAAAATACATCCTCTGAGCATGTGCAATATTGCAAAACTGCAAAACTGTGTGTGCCAATGTCTTTTTGTGTTGGTGGTTTGTTGGAAAAGCATTTCGAGTACTTATTTCTGCACATACTCTCACTCTGCTTCAGCTGCTGCTAGTCAAGAGGACTGAGACTACACTTTTCATGTCTTTCTGACTTGCAGGCTGTAAAGGGCCTTGTTCACCAGAGTTTGAAACTCTGGCAAACACTTTGCTGCAGATCTATTAAGGATGCTACAGCATTCCCAAGTGTGGTTGAGGCTGCCTGAAACTGCTGAGCTGGCATTTCACTTCAGACGGTGCTCACAATGAGGGCATACACACAAATCCTCCCCCACCGGTCCAACCCCAGAGCTCACAATTAAATGGCCTTTGAAAATGGCAAAGAGGCTTACGAAGAATAGCCTTGATGGGATCTAACCTTTCCTGGAGCTGCCCTTGTGTGTGGAATAGTTGATAATTTTCCGAGCTGAAGGCGTTGAGAGGCAAACGCCTTTTAGCTAGAGCAAAATATCTGCAGCCTTCTTGTGTTCTGCATGTAAAGTACCAGCAAAGTCTGCCCTGGCTCTGTATGGCCACTCAACCTCTACAGCTCCCTTCCTTCCAAGCCTTTGCTTTTTCCTGCAGGAGCACAGAGGGGTGCTGAGGGCTGGCCAGCTCATCGCTGGGACTGGGACCGGCGTGGTCCCTGCCTAGGATGGGATCCCGCAGGTACAGGGCACTCTGCCCTGTGCTGCTAGGGAGCTGGTGGGGCAAGAGTCAGGGGCTCTACTGGCTTGACTTTTATAGTCTTAGGAAAGGAATATTTCCTCTAAATTGCAATGAAGTTTAAAATTAAAGCAAAAGGGGAAATGTACCTGCCCTGCAAATTCAGTCTTTGTCACTTACACATGAAGCAAATTAAATCATTCTTTACAAAATGTGCACTTCCCGTGATAATTAATCTTATACCGTGAAAGAAAACCACACTGAGTAGAGGTTTGGGGTTACGGGTATTAAAAATATCTGAAACCAGTTGGAGTCCAGTGTTTCTTTGGCAAAGACAATTGTATTTACAAGGTCTTACAAAAGTAGTTGTGTATTTTCAGCATTAGTAAATGCCATAAGCTTAAACCGTATGCACTAAACTCAGTGATACGTGGTTAAGCCTTAAAAATAAAAAAATCCAGTAAATTACTCATTGGTATAACTTTGATTTTTGGTACTAGTTTTTCACACTGAGATGATCCTTTTGTTCTTCTATCCCACACAAGCATGGCATGTCCATAATCCTATCTATATTCACCTTTACCAGATATCTGATGGCTTTTAAATGTTTTCATGGGGAATCAGTTTCTTTGAAGGCTGCCAGGTTGACAGCTATGGAGGCTGAAATGATTTAGTTTGTCCACAGAACAATTTGGGGCTACCAAATTAATTTCATACAGAAAGGCAGGTTATTTTCGGGGGCTTCTTGTAACTGTTCACATCAATTCTTTTTCTCATTTTTGTTACGTGATTCGGCGTACAAGCCATGGTACAGTTCCTGTTCAAATATACCCCACTTGTGGGGCTGTCTGCCTGTGGGGAAGCAAGCCAGGGTGGCCAAGCTCATGCCTGGGGAACTGTTGATTTGGGACTGATGTTGGGTGCAAACAAACTGCAGCCCCAGGTCTGTAGATGTGAATGTTTGTTTGGGTCTGCAGCCCTTCACCTGGATCGTGACATTTCTGGCTACAGGGTTTTCTGCCATGAACGCCCTTTTTGAATGAAATGCACTTTTTGAAAGGAATGATCTTCTTTTCCTTTGGAGTACTGTTATATCAGTCAGTTATAGAGGCTTCTCGCAGTTGAGTTTTTAGGAATGAAGCTGCTTCTGTTTTTCTTCAAAAAGATGCTTTATGCTTGGGTGTGGTAAGAGGTTCTGGTGTTACATTCTCCCTACAGAACCTGCCCATACCAAGCAGGGTGGGAAATGCAGGTGGCTCAGATCCTCATGTTTTCTCTTGAAGCTATCCAGTTTCTGGGAATAAAGAACTAACCAACCAACCAACCAACCAAAAAAAAGCTCAGACCAGGCTGAGATTTCTGAATACAATTGCATTGACCTCCCTTTGCAGGACTCATTTTTTAACAGAGCAAAGAACAAGACTGCTTTTGCTCTTGTGGTGTCCTTTTCCCATTTGCACTGCCTTCAGCCACTGCAGGAATTGAGAAGGGGTGGGAATGCTGAGATTGTTGAGACAGGGCTTCTTTAAAACCCTGTGCTCAACTAGGGCAGCTCTACAGCAGTTTTTTTCTTATGTGTAGTGCTTGTGATCCCTTTCATTCTTTCTTGCAGTTACAGAGCAAAACCTAGAAATATTATATATAGTAAGCTGCTGAACATATAGAGGCTACTGGGACAGTAAAGTATTCACAGGAATCAAATAAATAGCCTGTCTTTTAAGGCCAAAATTAAATCATACTAAGAAAATCTGGCACAACTTTCTTTTTCCTTGAGTTGAGGTGGTGTTGAAGTGATACATTGGAAGTTTTACCTCCTCTTAGCCTGTAAAGGGTAAATGTGCACTTGGGAACATCAGTGCCTCCAAATGAGAGCTCAAGGGCCATTTGTTCTCTGAAACAACATTGTTGTGTCAATGTTCCAGGGTACAGTGTGGGGCACAGGTGCTGCTGGGTGGTGGTTTGGTCTCCTGGAGCTGGAAGGTGTGTGCTCCAGGAGCTCCGCAATACTGTGGGTCAGGTCCTGCTCTTCTGCATATGTTCTCCAGAATGATGTGCACGTGTTTAAACCTGCATGTCTGCTTTTAAGTACAGAAATGGCAAATGTATTTGCTAGCAATGGTATGCTATGTATGTGTTCCATATTTTTTTATATGGAGACTCACGGTTGTCTCTTAATGCAGTTGAATTCTCTGTGAATGGGACTTTAGTGGCTGCAGGATAGATAAGGAGAATTTTCTTTCAAGCCTTTTATGTTAATGGAAACATAATCATGTTAGCTATGCTGTCATTAAAAAACAAACTCATAAAAAGTATAACCTTAGGAGACATGGGTTGCTGCTACATTCACTAACACTTCATTTTGTTGACTTTCTCGCGCTGCCTGTCCTTCGGCAACACTTTGTGTTCCAGAGCTGGAGGCTGCTGGCCTCAGTGCACAGACTCTGCAGTTTACATTCTGGTCATACTGCAGCGTTTCATAACCCTACTTCAGCTTTTCCCTGGCTTCCCAACAGCTCTGCTGCCTGACACTGCACAGGGACCTCCAGGGTGAGGGAAAGGGCCTGGGAGTCCCAGGGAACAGGCAAAGCAGCCAAGAGTCTTTGCTAGAAGAGACTGTCACTGCAGGGTGCCACGTTGGGCTGAGAAGTGGCATAAGCTGGTGGTGGATCAGAGGGCTGTTGCACGGGGATTTTAGCACGGGTGTTGGGTCTGAAAGAAAGGATTGGACTGGCTGCATTGTGTAGTTCTTATCCACCACATGGGAAAGGGTTGAGAGAGCATATAGGGGAAAGGAAGTCAGATAGGGATCTCCTTGTCTGGTCAGAGTTTCCAGAAACTCTTTAAGAACTAAACTCTTTCAAAATGTCTGTCCTCTAGTTTGGAGCAACTGGAGAATGACCTGTACAAAGCAATGAGTTCTTAAGAACTCCTCAAAACACTGACATACTTGCTGTCTTACTGATATTAGCACTCCTTTTAATTTTATTTCATGAGCCCTTGTCTGAAGAAAGCACTCCAGGTTAATGCCTGTCATTTAAAGAAGACAGTGCTGGCACTGCTGAGCCCCCCGCCAGAGCAGCCCAGGCTGCAGGCACAGATCTGGCACCGGGCTCTGATGTGCAGCCTGTATCACTGCTGTGAGATGGAGAGAGAAATTCTACTTCACTAACTTTCATGTTTTGTGTTGTAGCCATGAGACGCAAACAACCTGCTGGGATCATCCCAAGATGACTGAGCTTTACCAGTCATTAGGTAAGACATCTCTACCAGATGTTTGATGCTTTTTTTTTTTTCCCTTTCAATTGAATGATTTGCTAAGGCAAAGATTTCCAGAGGAAGCAAACCAAAATTAAGTGAAAGAGAGAGGCAGAGCTTTTACCAAGGTTAAAATTTTCTGCAAGGGAAATACATAAAGCACACATTTCAAACATGAAGTAGAAAAAAATGTATTTCATTTAGCACGTTTGGAATGTACGCTGGGTTTATAAAGTAATTTGGGTGTATTGTTACAGTCTCTTTACTGAAAGACTGGAACAGAAGTTAGAAAAAAATAATCCTGAATCTTTTCACTGTCTAATCTACTTTACAAAAGGCACATGAAAAAATCAAACCAAGCTGCTGTTAATGTTGACTTTTGGATGGTGGGAAGCCAATTGAAGCAATTTGCCAAACTGTGTTACCACTGCTTTATTTTTAAAGCACTTTCAATACTTAGAAGGCATAACAGCTGTCATGATGTCATTTTGAATACCCAAATTGCATGCTTATTATGACTTCAGATGTGCCTCTCTGGTGGAGGGTTGTTTTTTTTTCATTTTTTAGCAGCTTTGGAATTTATTAACAGAAGCACATCTACAAGATAAAATAGGTTAATCTATGCTCTAGTGTAGGCTGCTTGGCAGGCCATGTAATAGCTAACTCTTTGATTTTAATGGTTGTGTTAATAAATAATAGAGGGTATAATAAAAATTAAGCTATTTTGCTGAAAGAAATATCAGTAAATATGCTGCATTCATAAAGGAGGTTACGTCTGTACAGCACATGTACATAAACCAGCTTGAGCATTAGGACTGTTAGATGTAGCATTCTGTGCAGGCTTATTTGCCATGGTGAAAAATATCTTAAATTATCACCTGCTAAACTCTAGTTTAGCTGCTGAAAACAGTCTAATTATGCCAGTGTAATCTATTTCAAGTGAAATCAGGTATCTCTATGGTGCTCTGCAGTTCAAGGCATGCTAAAAATATTTTAGAAAAGCGATATAAAATGAAATGACACAGTGTGGAGATTTTTTCCTTATAGTATTAGCAGTGTGGCAGCAGTTGGTTTAAAAATTAACCAGAATGCAGCTTTGTTTGCCAAAAAGAGATAAAATGTGTAAGTTCAGGCTAAACAAATGCAAAAGCAGACAAGCAGTGACTTGACATTTAATTATAACGTATTGCCCCATGTGTCTTGTTCATATTTCTGCTCTTAAAGTGAGTGGTTTAGAAGTTTCAGGACAAATGGTAATTGCACATACATACATCCCTTTAATACAGGAAGGTCTTGCCTGTTAATTGAACTGCACTCTGACTTCACAGCTGCCTTTGATCCACAGATTGTGTGGTATCGCTGATACTGTTCTTGGTCACACGTAGAGTCCTGTTGCAACTGCTTTTCTTCTGCTAGTGCCCTGTTTCAGCCAAAATACTCTTAAATACCAAGAAGTGAAAAGGTAACAAGGGAGAAAAGTGTCTTGATAGATTCAGGTCAGCAGTTCAGAAGATGTGTGACTGCTGAAGTCAGTTTGCATTTAGTTTAACTGAGTTTTATCACTGTGAGTATCACCCAAATGTCAGGAGTTTAAGATAGCCTTATTTTTTTACTGCATAAAGAAGGAACATGTTCAGGCAGATTTTGTTTCTTTCTTACTTGTGAACTTTCTTTTTCTCCTGCTATTTTCCTTTTCAGGAGCATGAAATGTCCAGAACAGCAGTCCTCTGTCTGGATGGTTCTATTTCTTTTAGACTTGAGACCAAAGAGTCATTAATGTGAAAGCAACACTGATTTTAGCAAAGTATGCATAACATGTATTTTTATGAGTAAACTGAGGCGTTCATAGATGTGTACAAAAGAGACTAGACAAGGTGACTCTTTGTGTACTGCCACATGGGTGAAGCTTTGATGAATGTGCTGCTGAATAGCCTGCCGATTTATTTTAGTTTTGAACTGGGTGTAATCACCATTGCCTAACTCTCACACAAACTGCATAATACAAGTATAACCCGTTTAGTCTTGAACAGAACCCTTGATGTATTTTCAGTGCTTTGCTTTGCTTCAGGTCAAAATGGTAATAATGGGATGTTTGAAGTCTTTTCAGACTGTTCAGTAATATATTATCTGAGAAGATGTTATTAAAGTCGATTTTGTATTGCATACTCATTAGATCCTATTATTCTACCCCCCATTAGGATCCAAATTTTGTTTCTAATTCATATAAAGAAGCTAGTAAAGAGCTTAGTATGTATGCCTTTTTAAAAATCTGGTAGAAAGCATGGATTTGGCAACCAAGTAAATGTAAAAACGTGAGACCAAGTACATCAATGCTGTCAAGAGTTTTCATTTCCATTTTCCAACTCCTACACTTACCCAGTATGGAATAATTCTGCTATGTGATGTAGCTCTCTATGCATGCCAGTATATCATAATTTGCTACAGGATGCTTATGTCTAATTTAAATTCTTACAAATTACTGAAGGCTTGATTTTTTTTTTAAGCGAATGAGACGAGGGAATGTTACCTAGGACAAGGTGGCATTTCTTACCTGCCTCTGAGATGCAAGAGACACTTCTCCAAGACAGAAGAGTGATAGTAATCTTCACATATCCAATTCACACACCTACAAATTGTTGCATTACATTTTGCTAAAATAGGTGAATTTCAAGTGAGACTTATTGGTTCATTTTTCTATCTTTAGAGGGCTGGGTATTAATAAAAATAAAGCTTAACTGCTTGGGAGCATTATTTGGTACTGATAAAAGAAGGTAGCAATGTGCTGTGCACAGTCCTGCAATCTTGTCAATTGGGACTGCGTCAGAGACAGCAGGAAGAATCTACAGGAAGAAATTATTACAATAATCTGCCTGTAAAGGAAGTGTTCTCAAATTCTCTTGGAGCTTATTTAGCTAAAACATAGCTGGTAATAAAGATACTTGTTAAATACTTGATTGAAATTATATATGTGTATAAAAAAAATCCAACTGGTGGTTTTTTCTAACAGGGATTTTCCTTTTAAGACACTCAGATGCTTGTTCCTGACTGCTCTTTATTATTTAAACAGTGTAGCATTTCATCAGTGTTAATGAAATACTTCTTCAAGTTGAGCAGTTTTTACTGTTCTTCAAGTTATGGCTGCTTAATGTTACATAATAAGCTGTCTGTATTGAGTGACTTAATTGTTTAATGTTTAGTTGAAGTAGCAGCAGAAAGTAAGTGTTGGTGTAGATTAAACTAAAAAAGAATCATATAAGTTAAGAACATAGAGAAGAAATAAATGCTGAAGTGGGAAAGGTAGTAAAAATCTTGATATGTGAGCTTCAAAGGATCAGGAGCTGACAGACATCCCTGGTTTGTATTTACACCATTATGAACCACTCCTATTTTCTTCTAACTTCCTTCTGAAAAGTCTTCAAAGAATCAAGAACTGCTCCAGCTGCTTTTCTTTCCAAAATTAGTTCTTCTGCAGCCGATTTGCTGGTTTTACATTGTTCTTTTACATCCCCAAGTTTTTTCACCCTTCATGATGACTCCAGGGCATCACTGAAAAGGGAATTTGTGTTGTTTCATTGTCTTGGAGACCAAGGACTTTTGCATGAGGGGGAGACAGAAGGAGCAGGAATCATAAAGTGGTCTGAGTTTGCTCAGTTTTTTCAGATTATCTTCTGAGAGTGAACATTTAATGTCAGACAGCTTAGCTCTGAATAGTCGTATTTTGCCTTTAAGCTGAGAATGACTCCAGCCTTTGCTATGATGGCCCAGGAGGACTTGGCTTGTCATGCCATACTGTTAGTGTCCCCCTCCTCCAGCCTTCCTATGTCATGTCCTGTCAGTACAAGTGTCCTCAAGGTCCATTAGTGTCACCATGAACAGTAATTGCAGTAGCAGAATCCAGTCAGAAATGTTGTTTATCAATCCTAATTCACCAAGGCAAGACAAGAGGGTGAAAACCAGCCTCTTCCTTGCAGGCTGCAGTGCACTGGTGACAGCT
The DNA here is from genome assembly GCA_024734555.1 of Trochalopteron elliotii. NCBI lineage: Eukaryota > Metazoa > Chordata > Aves > Passeriformes > Leiothrichidae > Trochalopteron > Trochalopteron elliotii. Next base: position 2,238,391 of record JANPWX010000081.1, on the reverse strand, counting down.
CTCCATTTAACTTAGAGGATGGGGGGCAGTTCTCTATGGATTACATGAAAGAAATGTCAGAGTTGCTTAACACAAGGTGGGAGAATGCTGGAAGGCACCTCTGAGCTTTCAGCAGCAGCTGCTGTGTTGGTCTTGTGGCTGGCTTCTCTGTGCAACACTGTGAGCTTCTAACTCCCAGTGACCAAGGCTGACCAGCTTCATCCTCTTTGGTTTGTGTATTTTGATTTGTCCTTCTGAAATGCTGCCTGGAGAGGCTGAACTGCCCCTGGCTGCCATGAGAGTTTGTATTAGTAACTACTAAACCATGTATTTATTATGAAGTTCTGTTCATATCCAGTTGTTTTCCATGTTTGCACCAGTAAGACCCATGCCTAGTGCACACAGCAGTGGTTTGATTTCTACTGCAGTCCAGTGAGATTATCCATATGGCCTCTCTTTAAAGGTTGCTTATTCACTCATGTCCTTTTCAAGCCCATTTGAGAAAATAGGATTGCTTGGGTTCAGTCAGCCTTGGCCAGAAGTCAGTCTAGAGGAGGTCATCTTTCTGTGTGATTGAGTCCCATGCAGCACACACCTAACAGACAGTAGATGTAACTGTGGCAGAGAGGTAGAGCTTAGGGGGTGCGGTTAACCTGGCATCCCTTGAAAATGAAAGCAGAGGTGTATTGGCATGAAGGAGGCTCTTCTAGAGAGAATGAAGGGCTCTTGCAAAATATTACCAGCATGGGAACATTTTGCTTAAGGTAACTGTGCTCTTCGTTTGCAAATGGACACCTTTTATTATTATTTTCTGAAGTTGTTTGTAATTCCCTAAATCCTAGTTTAGGATTTTCCAGTATGACTGCTTCTCACCAGAGTACATAAAAGATTTCTGAACTTTCTGGCTGCAAACTCCACTCATATCCCAATTCCATGATGGGATGTACCAGGTGTACATCAAATCCTTTCTTACATTTTTGTACTTGCAGGCTGAAGAAAAGACACTCCATTCTAGAACTCCCAAAAGTTGTGTCAGTTGGTCTGATTACAGGGACGCTGGCACATGCCATGATGTTCAGCCACTGGATCTAGATGCAATCAGTAGTGTTGTGGTGCCCTGGGTACCTCCCACTTATTAATTTGCAGAGACACTGTTGGCTTTTTCACTCAGTTGGACAGGCCTAGTACAACGTGCTGGGTTGTTTCATGGAGAGTGGTTAAGCTGTGCATAGAATAACAGTTTACTGTTATTTATTATCAAAGCAGTGTAGATGATAGCATTAATTATTGTTGTAATAAAAGTCAATGGCTGAGACTCAGCTGATATTAAGCAGTGTTACTTGATTAATTTCTTTCCTTTGTGCATTTGTGTCATTTGCATTTTAAAATTACAATTCCAGAAGAGGCAATATGTGTCACTGTAAGGCACCATTAAAAGATTAATTTACAGGTTTTGGGCAGCAGGAGGAAACCCAGCATTCTTACCAGCTGGACAGGGAATCTCAGCTGTATTGAAACAATGTGAGCTGAAGCTTCTTGAAAAGGCAAGAATGTCTGATGAAACACGGAAAGTTTAGTGGCTGTGGTGGAATTACTGTCTATTCAGGACTGTGCAGCAAAGAGCTGTTAACATCTGTTAGGAAGGCATTGTAATTCCCAAAATAGGTTATCCCCAGGCAGTGTATTTATGAACAGTCTATGAACATGCCACAAGCTGTGGCTGAGTAAGGCTTTCAGGTTTTGAGGTATATCACTCTAGGTTCACATTTTCTGTCCTTGCATCTGAGAGTAAAAAAAAAACCCTCACAACACTGTAAATCTTATCAAATGAAGATGAGGGTTTTACTTGATGACATCTATTTTCTTTAAAAGAGTTAAGTTGTTAATTTGCTAAATTTTACTTATACCAGCTGAAGCATGTAAGCTGCTCATTTCAGTTATATGATGTCCAGACAGTGAGATTATTGCTGTCTGTAGGACCAAGTGAAGGATGTATGTTTTGCCCTCATTAACTAAAAAGGCAATTATAATAATATTCACAATAATATAAACAAGAAACCCCTTTTTAAAATAAGGAGGAAAGGTAGTTTTCAGGTAGAAAGGACTTTATGAGATGCCTTCAGATTACATTGGAAGAGAGAGAAATAGTATGAAGAGCCTTTGGTGGGAGGTAGCCTGGCCCATCCCAGTGCTTTTGAACACAGTGAGATGATTCTGTCATACAGGACAGGATGATATCAAATGGAACCTCCCAGTCACTCAGCATCTTCAGCAGATGCAGCAGCTGTAGGGGGGGTTAAGAACCACTGTGAAAAGCAGTTCAGTTATTGCACTTTATTTAAAACCTGTTGTCTGGGTTATGGATGTGATTCCTTAATATACAGCTCATATTCTGTAAAATCCAGAATTCAGCAAGGGAGGATTAAAAAAAAAAAACCCCAAAGGACAAGATTTTGTTTGACTCTGTGTCAGTAGTCAGTGAGACTTCCAGCAGGTGGTTTGAATCACTGACCACTTCTCAAATGAAAGGGTTTTTTTTGCTTGATTAACCACTAACAAGAGGATCTGCATGTAATTGCAAGTGTTTCTAGAATACTTTAGAAATAGAATGTAGCCCTTATGTTTTGAGATTTCTCTCAACATGTAGAATTATGCAGAAAATGTTAGAATTTAATTATCATCTTTCCACAGTATTTCTGATTTGAGTTATTCCTATCAGCAGTTTGAAGTACCCTTCATTAAAGCTGCATTTGTAATAAAAGCACTAGTTCTTGTTCACTGTCATCATGTTATTAGATAGAGAAAGATATATATATTCACTTGAACAGAGAGGTCATTCATGGCTGAGTGATGGGAAAGTCATGATTTCTCTTTGCTCTGGAATGTAAATATGTCACCAAATACTCCCTCGTGATCCTTTCTTCTGTCTTTCCTTTCCAGGGGCCAGGTGACCTCTTCCACTGCATCGCTGTTTCAGACCATAAACAGATTATGCTCTTGGGCATTTACATTTTTTTTGTTCAGAGCTTGAAAGTTGCCTTCTGAGCAAGAAGAGGGAGTACTGATAACAATTTGCAAAAGTTTCACATTACACCAAGGGCTGTTCAGTCCTCTGATCACCCCGTTCAGAGCATGAGGTGGTGCATACTTACTGGGAGTGGGAGGAAAGGGCTGGAGGAAAACTTGTGTGGTGCACTGAGCTCCTCAACCTGCTCCAAAATGATAAAAGCTTTGAAAACAGGGCTTAGTGGGTCCTAACTCTTTCAGCAGGCTGTGTCGGGGTGGAGAAAGCAATTTTTTTTTTTTCCCCGTTAGAATCCAGGAACAAAAAAAAGCAAAAACGATTTCACAACACAGAGAGGTAGGAACTACTGATGTTGCCACAGGCTTTTGGAAGGTTGCTGCTGCTTGAACCTCCTTCCCCCCTCCTCTGCCTCTTTGCAGCAGGAGGAGCTGGGGTGTGAGCAGGCAGTGTGTCTGTGCTCCTCACTCGAGGTCCCCCCACTCGCTGGGTGGCTTTATGTCCAGCACTCACCAGCCCAGGGCCAAGACTCATTCCCTGGCAGTCTTGGGTTCTGTGGTTCATTTAAATGGAGTCTCATCCAGCAAACAAAATGTTTTGAACCCAGTTAGGAGGGGCCTGGGCTCCTTTCATGGAGCAGCACATTTGTTCCAGCAGTAGCCCTGGGGGAGGAAACACAGCACTGACAGTTTCATAGGCATAGGGAGGGAAAAGCAAAATCATTAAGATCCAGTGACCTTAAGTGACTGTCACCATCTGGTAAGACAGCTGTCCATCAGGAGCATGGAGGTGGTGGCATAAGGAGGCCAGAGGTGAGCAGTTGGCACAGGGACAGGAAGTGGGTGCGGGCTAATCCTGGTGACAGCAGCGAAGGTGGCACTGGAGGAGTGTGAGGGCTCAGCCTCGGCTTGCAGAGCCAGATGAGCAGTGGTGCTTCTGCTTTTCCAAAACCTGAGACGAGGGCTCCAAAATGAGCACCTGGCATTGCTGCTTCATCATTTAGAGCAGATGCTTCTTGGCAGCAGTGTCGTTAAGGTTGATGATAAATTCAGTGTGTATTACATATACAGGAAAATAGATGTAAACTGTAGCACTTCCAGGATTAAATGTCTTCATGGATTGTACTTTCTGTCTTGATCAAAGCCTGAAATATGCATATATATTTACTCACATTTCTGAAAATATAAATAATAAATAGATAAGCTTTTTTCAGAACATTCAGGGAGAATTTAAGAAAGGCTTCTTCATTTTGTCAAGTGCTAGCCCTAATATTCTTTTACAGAATACAAATACAAATTTGCAACAAGAGTAGAAAATGTAATTGAATTCATGGTGTGTTTGTGAGAGAATGCTTTATTAATTTCCATTTAAGACAAATTAAGTCACCTCATTTAGACTTCTCACTGTATTCTACACCACATAAAGGACCTGTCAGGATGATGGGGAGAGACAGAGCTGGCAGAAGCAATACACAGAGGTGCCCATTAAAAAGGTGTATGCAGCTGTGCAAAGAAAAACAAATTATATACAAAGCTGAAACTTCCTTTTCTGCTCTAAGACATGTTTCAGAAACATTCCACAGCTTTTATTAAGGTATACAAAACTACTGAATTATCATACCTCGTATTATTAATTCTGAACAGCTTAATTAAAATTAATGTAATTGAGACTATATTCCCGCTGCTACCTATACCTGTACAGCATTATAAATGATGTTGGGATAGTTGTACCCAAGCTACCACATTTCAAACAGCTTTACAGCACCTTAGCTCATATGCCAGCAAGGAAATGTTTTGTCTTTCCCTGTTTGTCATCATATTCTTTCTCTGGGAGTCTGTCAGGCTTAGGGGAAGCTAATTGACCTAAAGGGACCTTTGTTTTGAGCCACTAAATTTTTTTCCTCTAATGTTCTTTTTATTATTTACATTGTAGTTTACATTTTCTAAACACTTTCCCATCAGTAATTCCTTAGACTCCACAGGTTTCATCAGTAAATTAAGTGCATTCAGCAGTGTTGTCAGGTGCTGAAACTGGCTGGCACAAGCAATGTGTTTCTGTTATGGTAAACCCTTAAGTTGCAATATGCCAAGCAATCTCTTGGGGATGATCCTTAGGCTGCACAGGAGTGTCTGTGCCCAGGAATTAGTTGGGTGGGTGGCAGGGCCAAGAGCAAGCATCTGTTTTTTCAGTGGAGGGTGGCTGCCCTGTAGTGTACGAGTGTGTCCCCTGCCACTCCTCAGTTCCCTCACTCACTCACTCACTCACTCCTCAGTGCAGCTGCTGGCAGTGCCCCTTGGGAACCAGCTTCTGTGCTCTGATCTGGTGCATCTTTGTTCCCACAGTGTCCAGGAGGTTTTGCAAGCCATGGTTAAACTATTCAGTGGGGACTTGTGCTGATGTCCTTATTTTGTTAAATGAATTAGGACAGCTCTAGCAAAAGTTGAGCCAGACAATGTCTTTCCAACTGGGTGCCATTCCCTGTCACACTGCCAGAGCCACTGGCTCCCTGCCATTTTGCAGGTGGGGACTTGGAAACTCACCTGGCTGGGTGAGCTGGCTTCTCTCCAGAAAGGCTTTACATCTCTGGGCATGGCTGGGGCCTGCTGAGATGGAAAGCACAGAAGTTTAATTGGATATTTTTTATAAGCTTTTTGTTTTAGCAGTAACTGAGAGTCACCTGTTTTTTCCTGGGCAGAGGTTTTCTGTTGGGGCTGCCTGCACACAGCCTGGCTGGTGCACAAGGTGAGCGAGGAGGAGTTTCAGGGTCTTATCTCCCTCACAGTGCCTTCAGTGTGAAAAACTCTGCAGTATTTCCAGACCCACTGCTGCAGTCACTATGTTGTCCTTTCAAGTTCTCTTTAGTTCAGTGCCTTTGAACAAAAGGAAGTAACACTTTAGGACGTAGTGACATTTTTTTGGATGGTTGATTGTCAAGATTTGAGAGCTTTAGCTCAGTGAAATTTCTAACAAATTTATTTTCCCCCTCTGCTCTTTTAACCAACAGGTACAGTCTTGTAGTTCAGCATAACGTCTTTGTGAGTCTGGTTATTTCTGGTGTGTAAAGCTGATCTTTTATTCTCTTATTGCCTCCCTACAGCTGACCTGAACAACGTCAGGTTCTCGGCATACAGGACTGCCATGAAACTCCGCAGGCTGCAGAAAGCCCTCTGCTGTAAGTACCTGCCTGTGCCTCACCTGCTGCCAGGAAGGCTCCCTGACCAGCACACAAGTTTATTCACAGATTTCAGAAGCAGAAAAACACTCCCACACATATCCCCAGCTCTGCCTGGTATGTGGAGACCTCTCACCTGAAGGGCCTCCTGCTGCCACCAGTTTACATGATCATTATAAAACCAGAGCAGTGATTCAGAAATAAATCTGAACATGCTGTACACATTTCTCATCTTTACACTCTTTAGCCAGGTATTTTCACTGTGCCATGTCCTGTGTCAGCCACAGCTTTACAGCAGAAAGGAGCACAGTTGTGGTGTGTTGGGAGCAGTGAGAGCTCGTGTGAAATAATCGCTTCAGAGCTGGAGTTGAAAATGGTTTGTTAAGTTGAATCTTGAACCCTGAGGGGTTATTGCCTTTAAATGAGATCATGGCAATAAACATTTACCTTCATTTTTTCCCCAGCTTTTGGTTGTGTTGAGAAGTCTCTCATCAACTGTACATTAGTGATGTGCATGTTTGAACATTTTAATTCTCCCAAATGCTGTATGTTATTCTACTCTTCACTGGAATTACATTTCCTTTTCAGCTTATTGTAACCTGATAGCTAAATAATTCACTCGCAGTTTTCCAGGTAGGCCAGTCAGTTGCCAAAGCAAGCAGTTTATTAGGCAGTCCTATTGGAAGGATTATTAAAATATTTTAACATCCACAACTTGGCATTTAATTACAGGGCTAAATTTCTGACACAGTTGCAAATGTCTCAACTGTTGATTTTTCTCAAGTTGGATTTGTGCTCACATGCTTTCTGGAACCGTGTCAAACCTCAGTATTTTTGAGCATGTTTACTTTTAGGCTTATAAGCATGGGTGAATTCTGATAAAGTGAGCAGACTTAATTTCTGAATGTATAAAAAATAGGGGGAAAAAAGGAAAAAATAAACAATAAGTGAAAAGTCTTGTAACATAATGAAATATTTCAACATGAATGCAGTGACAAAGAAGGAATTATGATGATTAGAAATATAAACATCTTTCCATGGTACAGCGCTTCTGCCACACTCACTGTGGAAATGTGGTATCAAGAAACTCGAGTGATATGCAGTGAAAAATATTCATAATCAGTGCAGCACTGAAGGAAGCAGAATGTTTGGAATTAACTGGCTGGCACTGCTTAAGTGTAACTTGTAACAGGTTTTTATGACTGAAAGTGCTAAACTTTGCATCCCATTTTATCTGTATTAGAATCATAGAATATTCTGAGTTGGAAGGAACTCACAAGTATCATCCAAGTCCAGCTCCTGGCCCTGGGCAGGACACCTCAAGGGTCACACCATGTGCCTTAGAACATTGTCCAGACACTTGAAGTCTGTCAGGCTTGGTGTTGTGACCACTTCCCTGGAGAGCCTGTTCCAGTGCTCAGCCACCCTCTGGGGGAAGAATCTTTTTCCAGTATCCAATCTAAACCTGCCCTGACACAACTTCAGACCATTCCCTTGGGTCCTGTCACTGGTCACAGAGAGAAAAGATCAGTGCCTGCCCTTTGTCTTGCCCTGACAAGGAAGCTGTAACTGCAGTGAGGTCTCCCCTCAGTCTCCTCCAGGCTGAACCCAGTGACCTCAGCCCCTCCTCACACGGCTTCATCATCTCGTTGCCGTCCAGACCCTTCACCATCCTTGTTGCCCTCCTTGGGATGTTCTTTAACAGCTTAATGCCTTTTTTGTATTGTGGCACCCCAAACTGCCCCCAGCACTGGAGATGAGGCCGCCCCAGAGCAGAGCAGAGGGGACAATCCCCTCCCTTGCCCAGCTTGGCCATGCTGGGCCTGATGTCCCCAGGACACGCCTGGCCCTTCTGGCTGCCAGGGCACTGCTGGCTCAGATTCAACTTTCCATCCACCAGGACTCCCAGGTCTCCTTCCCTGGTGCTGCTTTCCAGCCTCTCATTCCCCAGTCTGTCTGTACATCCAGGGTTGCCCCAGCCCAGGTGCAGAACCCAGCACTTTCCCTTGTTGAACTTCACGTAGTTAGTGACTGCCCTGCCTTGTCATTTGTCGAGGTCTCTCTGCAGGGCCTCCCTGCCTTCAAGGAGTCAACAGCTCCTCCCAGTTTTGTATCACCTGCAAACTTGCTCACAACGCTTCCAGTCCTGTGTTCAAGTCCTTTATGGAGATGTTGAAGAGCACAGGGCTGAGGATGGAGCCCTGTGGAGCCCCCCTAGTGACAGCTCGCCACTCTGATGTCACCTCATTCACTGGGACCCTTTGTTCCCCATCTGTGAGTCAGCTGCTCACCCATTACCTGGTGTGTTTTTCCAGCTGGGGGCTGGACATTTTGTCCAGAAAGATCTCATGAGAGACAGTATTGAAAGTTTTACTGAAATCCAAAAAGATTACATGAGCTGGCTTCCTTTGGTCAACTAACTGGGTTACTACGTCATAAAGTACTGAAATGGTCTGCCCAGGGAGATGCTGGAGTTACCATCTCCAGCTGTGTTTAAAAACAGGCTGGATGTGGCACTCGGTGCCATGGTTTATTTGAGGTGTTAGGGCATGGGTTGGACTCGATGATCTTGGTCTCTTCCAACCTCGTGATTCTGTGTGATTTTATGAAAAGGAAATGAAATTTATTAAGCAGGTCTTTTGCCTCACAGACCTGTGCTGGCTGTGACTCTGTGGTCCTTCAGGTGTTCTTCAATAACTGATTCCTACCATTAAATAATTCTGGACTCATCTTGGACTTTTGCATTGGGTTTGTGTGGCCAGGTTTTGGTAGCAGGTGTCTCCAGGTGTAGTTTCTCTAAGAAGTTGCTAGAAATTTACCCCATGTCTGACAGAACTAGCACCAGCCAGCTCCAAGACAGACCTGCTGCTGGCCAAGGCCAAGCCCATCAGTGGCAGTGGTAGTGCCTGTGGGATAATGTAGTTGAGAAGGGTCCAGGAGAAAATCTGTTGCACAACAGCAGCTGGGAAAGAGAGGAAATATGTGAGAGAAACAAAGCTGCAGACACCAAGGTCAGTGCAGGAGGAGGGGGAGGAGGTGCTCCAGGCGCCAGAGCTGAGATTCCTCTGCAGCTTATGGAGAAGACCATGGTGAGGCAACTGTGCCCCTGCTGCCATAGAGCTCCACAGTGGAGCAAATATCCACCTGCAGCCTGTGGAGTACTCCATACCAGAGCCTGAAGGAGGCTGTGACCCATGTGAAACCCACACTGGAGCAGGCTCATGGCAGGAATTGTGAACTCTTGGAGAGGAGCCCACGCTGAAGCAGGTTTGCTGGCAGCACTGTCTGTTCCCAAAGGACTGTATCCTGTGGGAGGGATCCACTCTGGAGCAGTTTGTGAAGAACTGCAGCCAGTGGGAAGAACTTGCGTTGGAGCAGTTTGTAGAGGACTGTCTCCCGTGGGAGACTGCACACAGAGCAGGGAAGAGTGTGAGGAATCCTCCCACTGAGGAGAAAGCAGCAGCAGAAACAACGTGATGAATTGACTGCAACCCCCATTCCCCTGCTGCTGCTGCAGGGGAGGAGGTAGAGAATTTGGGAGTGAAGTTGACCCTGGGAAGAAGGGAGGAGTTGAGGGATGTGTTTTAAGATTTAAGATTTATTGCTTATTATCCTCCTCTGATTTGATTGGTAGTGAATTCAGTTGATTCTCTCAGGTTGGGTCTGTTTTGCCAGTGACAGTAAATCGTGAGTGATCTTTCCCTGTCCTTATTTCGACCCGTGAGCCTTTTGATGTATTTTCCCTCCCCTGTCCAGCTGAGCAAGCTGATGTCAGTTCATCTCTTGAGGTTACATTTAGGTAAATTTTCAGAGAATTGATGCTCTCAGAGACATGCAGTGGCACTTACACTGATTACTCTAGCACATTCTTCATACTTGTATCTAAGCAGAAGTATTTAAGGAATTTGGTTAGCAGGCTTTGTTCGCACAAATATTTTTGCCTGGAGACACCATCATTGTATTTGTGTATTCTATCATTTCAGTGTCACTTGTGAACTCAGTTCAATTAGTTTTTTTTTAAAACCTCAACTCATTACAAAATTATTTTTCTGCATTTTGGCAATAGTAGAATTAGAGCACAGTGCCGGATTTCAGGGCTCCTACGCAAAGCCAAAATCCCACTTGCAGTAGGTGCTGCTTTCAGCTCTTGCTTTTCATTTCTGTTTTAAAATTGCAGGAGTTTTTAGAGAGACATATATATATATATCCATATATGCCTGTATGTATCTGTATGTCTTCTTTTCTGCAGGCTTCATAGAAAACAGCAATTTTGTCTACTGAGGAGTAATCTAAAAATGTGTGTTTAATAGAAGGCCTGCAGAAGTAAAGGTGCAGCCTACTTTCAGTGACAAGAATAGAAATGCTTTAAAAAAGGAGCTGTACTTTAACTTTAGTTCTTTCAGTTCATAAATTAACCCAATGAATGTTAATACACTAGGATATTAAACGTAAAGAAGAATGTGGAAAATAACAGTCCTTAACAAATGAATGCTTATGTGTTGTATTATCCGGTGTGTGGCTTTATCATTTCAGCCTTCTAAATTGTTGTGAGCATGCCAGGTGTAACTATTGCACCAGGTTTTTTTAAACATACAAATTCCTTTGATAATCACATCAAAGCTGATGACTTTCTTGTTTTGCTACTTTTAAAAGATCTGATCTTTAAGTGCAAACCACATCAGGACATCGTGATATCAATAAAATGAGATACATTCACAAACTTTTCTTGGAAATGCAGCAAAAGAAAATATTCAAGAACTTCTGCTATGGGTCTTTTTTACTTTAATTGTATGCAGACTAGATTAAATATATTTTTTTAATGTGTCACCCAACAGCAGCGGGTTACAGAGGAGATGATCTTGCATTCTGGGACGACCATTTATACTTTTTATTACCAGCCATATGCTGAGTTTTCCCTGAGTTCAGTTTGTGACCTCTAGAGTGTACTTTCTCCTGCCTGTTAATTGTCACTTCTGTCCTTCAGCTGGTTACTTATTCCATGCTGTCTTTTATACTTCTCCTGCAATCTGGCAGCATCTAGTTAAAAACATCCTAACCTTTTCTCTATTGCCTTAGAGGCCAAAGAAATATTTATATAAATGACTTAGACTTCAAAGTAAGCTAGAAGCCACTGCTCACACAGATTTTGGAGTCTGTTTTGGAATTTTAAACAGAAAAGTAAAAGAGTGGCAGAGAACCCACAAGAAGTGCAAAGCATAAAATGGTGTGGTTTATTTCAAGTAAAGCTTTTCAAATCAGTGCATGGTGCCAAATACTCAGCTCTTGAATACAAATCTGACTGTGGAGCTTGTCTTGTGCAAGCTGGTCACTCACAGGACCTCCGTATCTGCTTTTAGGAAAGAAATACTCAGGTCTGTGTTTTGGGCGAGGACCCCACACACACATTTCTTAAGTCTTGGTGGGAAAGATGAAGGAGGATCTTAATGTGATGAAGGCCAGAGCTGCCTTTTTTCCCACAGAAAGAGCTTCCCTAAAGCAGAACGTGTTGGCAAGCGCTTTTTGCTTGTTAGGAGATGATTGTGTGTTACAAACTTTGGGATAGGACAGGAGGTTGGTGAAGAGTGGGCTGGCTGAAAGGCTTTTCAGAATATGCTGCTTATTAACGGGAAAAGCTTTCACAAAGTGGAATGACCCATGTTTAGCAGTAGCTGCATATATAATTATGCTGCCACTCAGACGCCTGAGGGGTTCATTTAATTATCATTGATTCATAGTCTCAAAGGAACTGAGAGTTCAGCCTGAAGCTCGGAGTTATAGGTGTTGTGAGCGCTGTGCTCTATTTTCAATTTGACTACTGAATTCTTAGAAGAAAAACATCTTTCAGAGACACTCAGGAACTGGTCTGATGCTTTTGCAGCATATAACACTGACCTTAGCATAGCTATCTTTTTTATGCTAGTAGTTTAAACAGAATATTCCAAATTAGTTTATTTTAAGAAGTGTCTATATGCTAATGTGAAAAAAAAATAAAACTCCCATAAAACCCTGCACAAAATCATGGAGTCAAAGTTAAATTTCTTGATGTAATAATAGGGATAACATTCCAAGGTTTCCTTATTCACTCCAGCACTAGGTATATTAGGCCCAGAGGACAAAATTTTCAGAAGTGCTTAAGGGATTTAGTAGCAGAAGTAAGTCCCTATTGATTTCCAATGAAATGTATACTCTTGAAATTCTTCTGGCAATTACAAAATCCCAGCGTACTGTCCAAGCAGCACTGTGAACCAGCCCTGTGGGCAGCTAAAGTATTTCTCATCTCCCACGAGGACATCAAAGGGGCAGTTTCATCCTGGGTAAAATAGGATACTCAAGTGTGAATTTGCCAAATGGGCTCTTAAACAGGATCAAGTTCTAAAAAAATTCTGTATGGTGTTCTGCATTTAGCCTCTGCTCATAAAAGAGGGTTTTGTTTTGATATTATGAAGAGATGCTGCTTACCAGAACTTAAGAAAGCACGTTTTTTATTCCAGTGAGAGAAAAACTAGTCTTGCAGTTGAGTCAGTTCATTTTCCAGTTTTGTGAAGAATTCCTGAATGATTTTGGGCAGTTAATTTTGGATCAGGTGCTATTGCCTTGGGTCATATTGCATCGTGCTGCAGTTTGTGACTGCTCATGGTATGAGCAGGATTAGCAGCATCTGGGCTTTAATATCCCCATTGCTCACACCCTGGAAATTCACTGTAAGAAGTTACAAAGTGTTTTCCCGTGACAGCCAGAAGATCATCATCAAGCATCTCGCCTTTCTGATTTCCTTTGTTTCCTTTGTTTTTATTCCTGCCTTACTTTGTAAATCAACATCCCATAATTTTGTGTCCCCTAAGTGTGATGCTGCTTGGTGATGTTAGTTTGCAGAGGCTAAGAGCTGGGAAAAGGAATTTCAGTTTTGCCCTGGACATCTGCATTTCAAAATGCAACTGACTTAAATTGGAACAAAAATCAAGTTTTTAAATGTCTGTGACAAAAAAACTCTGTTGCGTGTTGACTAATAAGTTTAAACGTGGCTTACTCTGTAATGCTATAGAGGTATTTATAAATATAAATGCCCTTCAGAATTAAAAATGGATACATTTAATTAGTAAATATTGAAACAGGCTATTTAGTGTTTCCAGAACATTCTTTTCACTGTCCTCACTAGAGGAAAAGTAACAGAGAGGTTAATCACAGCTCAGCTCAGATTTGTTTGCATATTCCTTGTGGAGTTTGGTTTGGTTAAGATTGCTCAACATCTCTAAGAAATGGGCAAGGCATCTTAGGGAGGCTGATGACCTGTGCTATGGTGAGAGCACATTTGGTGAAGGCAGTAATCAAATATTAGCCTGTCTTATCTGTAGGAACATAAAGCATGAAATACATAATTTTTACTTGCGCAGTAATTTATGTGTAATATTTCCATAGGACCCAAGAGCATAATAAGTACTTTACAGCTAAAAATGAAACAGATACACACTGGTCTCTAAGGCCACAACTAAATAACAGTGCATCTGTAGGAGTCCTGAAACCAGTCTTGCATGTGACTTTCAGAGGACATTTTACATCCTCTGGCCAGGTGCATAAGCCAAGTACAGTGCTCTATTTACTTTTTGGATGTGGGTAATACAACCACTGTTTCTCTTCCATCTTTACGGTTGTGTATTTTTTTTTATTCCAACAGTGGATCTCCTGAGTCTGTCTGCTGCATGTGATGCCTTGGACCAGCACAACCTCAAACAGAACGACCAGCCAATGGATATTCTGCAGATCATTAACTGCCTGACCACCATTTACGACCGACTGGAGCAAGAGCACAATAACCTGGTCAACGTTCCCCTTTGCGTGGACATGTGCCTCAACTGGCTTCTGAATGTCTACGACACGTAAGTGGGGGGGGGGGGGCTCAGCACATGGGAAAGCTTCAGAAGCTTTCCCAGTAGCAGAAGGGGAGGGGGAAGGTGTATTGAGCTGTTTGCCTTGTTATAGCATGGGTGGCTTGGAGCTGAAAAAAAGGATGGTTGAAGTGGAGGTTTAATAAACCTAATGGCTTAATGGCTGCATTTAGCTGAATCAATGCAGCCCTTGGTTAGGCTTACAATCCTGGATTTATTAAGCTGTGCAATGAGAGAGCTGGAAAACAACTTTTTAAGCAGATTTTTGTGTTTAGACCAGTTCTGTGACTGCATGTCCACAGTAGGTCATGACTTTACATTGCTTTTTAATTTATTTTGATAAAGAAGTTCAAGGGAATTATCAAGAAGCAACAAAATGAACACCGTATAAATTCTTGCCTGTCTATACCTCTGAATGTTAAACCTTTTCAAATATGTCAATTTTCTATATTTTTCCATCTGTCATTCTTTTTCAAAGATGGAAGAGAATCATCTCTTGCCTAGTGTGCTTACAACCCTTAGCTGTAGGAAGATTTGAGAAATATTTAATTCAAAACTTAATTTTAAAAAGTGTACCCATCAGTATAAAAGCAACAGACTAAATGTACCTGAAGAAAATTTATGGGTATTCCTTTTAATTGGGTTAATCGGGCTGCTCATAATGCACAGGCAAATCCCAACACATGTTTGTAAGCTCAATTTAACTTAAGCCATTATATTTGTATTTGGTGAATTTATTTTTTAAAAAGTCAGTGAAAATATTTTATTTGTGTTTTTAAGGTTTTTATCAGCCTCTTTCAGGCAGACATGCTCATTACTGTGACAGAATAAACATTTACTTATAGAATTGGAAGGTCACAGGACAATTACTGTATTTTCATTGACATTTTGAACCATTGTCGAAACTGTCAATGGAAGCATTCATAACTATTGTTATAGGGCCATAACATTGCTCTTCCATCCACCCTTTGTCACAGCAGTGAAGCTTTAGTGATCACCTGCAAAAAAAAAGTACAGATTTGTACAGATCATGTCTTCCTGAAGGATCACCTACAATAAGTCAGGTTTTTGTGGCATCCCCTGCAGCAGCTGCAGTATCCTATGAAGTGGATTACCCAGATTTCATTATATTTCTTTTTTACCAGTACTAGGGAATGGGGCTACATTCATTCAAGAGCCAAGTTTTATTTGTTTAATCTGCTTTGGCTTTCACAGAACAGTGATCCACTTCTGAGTTACCATGAACCATAAATAACATCTAGACAAAGGCTCCCAGTTAGTGAAAACAAAACGTGTGCTAGGGATATTAATCATTATCAGTCACATAAGAGGCAGAGAAGGAACTAAAGGTTATTTCAGAGGCTGATCCTAAGCTGAACTGTCCGGTTTAGATGTGACATGTGCACTAGCCATGTCCAGTCTAGCTTTCTTTATGCTGCGCTGTGCTGCAAGTACAACATTAGAAATTATAATTATCTGCCTCCAGGCAATTCCCTAGGTATGCTGGGGAGTTGCATATTGCAGGGCACAGTGGAACACAGAGGTGTTTTATGTGTGAGGAAAGCTTGTAGCTATTTTACCGAAATTCAAGTTTGAATTACACTGGTGAGAGAGGTGACCTTGGGGTTACGTGTGTTTAGTTTTCATTGTAAACTTAATAGGCAGAGATCAACCAAAGTGCACAGCGCTACCGGAGACATTTAATTAAATGTACTGCATCTTTACTTTTCTTATAATTGAAAACTGTCATTTGTAAAGATATTAATCAGATTCACAGTCAATGACTGATCTAATTATGGGTACAGCTCTGCAAATCCAGCACATTTCGGATTTGTTTTAATTGATCAGTCACTCATGCTCATTTGCAGTAGCTTGCTAAATTATTGGTTTGACTTGGGAGGAGAGGAGAGTGAACTGAACAACTCACGATTCGTACAAGTTTCAATTTAATTGCCTTGCAGAGCAATCATTATTCTATATTCTCCTCTTGTATAATTTGCATGACTCTGGTATTCATCAGGAGGAGTTTCTCAGGGCACAGATGATAATTAATTTGGAAAAGATTTGAGGGAGAGGAGTAAGAGGACCAGAGTGTGGAAAGCATAGGTAAACTACAAATGCTTATTCATGGTGAAAAACACAAGATTCTTTAATAAAAAGCTGCAAATGCTAAATTTGGCTTTGTCCACAGGTTTCTGTCTGTGCCTTTTATGGGGTTTGCAGGGGAGATGTGTGGGTAAATGAGCACTGCTGGCTCCTCAGCTCTTTCATAGGGTTAAAAAGACCACATGCATCTTTACCTATGGTGCAGCCTGATGGCATGACTGTGGCCTGCCTTTACATGATTCATCTTTTTCCCAGTGGGGGCCTTACTGATGATGCTTCAAAGCTGTTGATAAGGCTCTGCTTCAAAAGTGTTGGGTTTAGGCATTAGCTTCCTGTTTTGTGTCTTCATTTGCAATAGATGTTACATATTTGAAATGCTATCAGAAACAGAAGTCAGGGGGGGAAGCCAGCAACTGGAAGTAAATTGAGTTAAAGCAGATGACTGAGAGAAGATGTGAAGGTTTGTCATGGCGTCGCCTGGAGCTCAGAGGAGGATGTTGTTCTCGCTGTCACGTTAGAAAGCAAAAGTAGGAATGTGGGCATGTTACAAGGCAGGAGTGAGCGTGAGGGGGAGGGTGACAGGCAGCAGGGGCTGGTTGGACTGTCCCAGCCCCTTGGCACTGCACAGGAGAGGTTTGAGTGCTGCAAGGAGGAGCTCAGAAACCACACCAGGGTGTTAATGGCATAACTGTACAGCCTGCCTGCCTTGCCATAATTTCTAGGCAGGCTTTATCATTCACCTGAACATATTACAAGTGTCTCTGTACACTGCTGGCAAGGGCTGCTTTTTCGTGCTTGGCTTCCTGTTGCTTTTTCAGGCAAGTCAGGGCATGGCTGACAGACAGTAAGCAAAGGCTTTCTAAAAACGACTGCTACATGGGATTTTTGGTGGAAGTAAAACTGTATTGTCTTTGGCAAAAGGACTGGTTTGCTGCTCTCTCAGGAACCTCATCTCTGAGAATCACTCAGCAGCAGTTCATAGAGAAGCCTGTTCAAGGAAGTGTAGGGTAAAGACTCTTTCCCCACTTCTTTCATAAAAAAGGAGGCAAGTAGTTATTTCTGATCGAGACCATTTTGGGTAGAATTGATACGACAGCACGATGCAGTTCAGCTATGCCTGTGAAGCCACAGCAATGTTTTATTTTTCATTTCTAGCTTAACTAATAACCATCCAGCTTGAGCGTTCTCTGTGACATTTAATTTATGAAGATTACAGTACTGCAGTGAACTTGGTCATAGTAAACAAATTATGACATGAATGGATTGTATTATCAGCCAATGTTTCTTTTCCATTAGGGGTCGTACAGGAAGGATCCGTGTCTTATCTTTCAAAACCGGTGTCGTATCCCTTTGTAAAGCACACCTGGAAGATAAATACAGATGTAAGTCGATGTAATTATTTTGGGTTTACCTTATGTTTGTGTTCCTGTTTTATTCTTCCTGGTTATTTATTGAATAAACATTTAAATTGCATACAGAGACATTATTTTGGATATTGCAGATGCAAAGTGCATTAATTTGTCTCACCTTGTACTTTTAAGTTATTCGTTCTCTATAGTTTTAGGTAATTTATCACTGTGGTTGTGAAACATTTTTTGATCACGCCCCTTCCAGCAGAAATATTTTTGACCATGCACTTTCAGTAGATGAATATTTATAAATTATGTGCATGTACCATTGTACTAATATATTGTCTACATTATAAAGCATACCAAATGTAGAAAGTTAGAAGAATGTGATAAAGATTAAATAAACACTATTTTGAAATTTTCAACTGAATCTGTTATCTGTACAAAAAGTATTTCTTCACTGCAACCTAATGGATTGTCTTGAACACTCCCTGAGTCACAAGAACCCCTTTGGAAACCACTGGTTCAGCACACCTTTATACAAAAAGATGCATGTCTACAGGACACTTGGATGACACTATTTTCAAATATATTAACTTTCTTAAATGATTCCCACATTGTGGTCAGTCGTATTATGCACATTGTGTTTAAATATAGTTGCTACCTTTAAATAAATAAATTTTAATAAATAAATATTAAAGGTGTGAAAATTTTGCATCTTTTAAGAGAGGAAATACTTGAAAAAATTCGACTTGCAGTCTTAGTTTTACCTGACTAATGAGTCAGTTCACTAATGAGACTAGGATCCAGAAAAGAACTACTGATAAATGTAGTTCTCAAGAGTAACTTTCTTGTTGAATTAACTGGTGTCACTCATTCATGCACTTAAAAATACCACTGAAAATCGAACCTTTAGGGTTTGACCCAATACTATAGCTGTTCTTCATCAATTGTTATCATTTTATTCTCCACTAACGCAAGCTGAAGAACGCTAAGGAGAAAACAGACAGTACCAACGGCAGGGTCTGTGCATGGCAATGTGTAATTGGATCAGATTTTAGGGCAATCACAATGGATGTCACAGTTTAGATTTCTAGATGTTTCATGTGGGTGTTAAGAAAAAGTATTCAGAAAATCTTTTAAGAAAATTACTCAGTACAGATACTTTTCAAAATTATATTTCCTCGAAGATTATCGAAGTTATAAAGGAAAACATTTATTCGTATTTTAGATTCTCCTGCAGTGTGTGTGCACAGTAATGCATATCCTATTAAGTGTCCTATAACCTTGCTGAGGACACTTAATGTTTTAATGATGGGGAAATTGAAAGCTGAATAGCTGTGGGAGAGGAAGGAATTGTGTCTGTCATGCTGTGGTCTGGCTTTGCCATCCATGCTGAGGTCATAGTGCAGTTCCATTAGTATTGCTGCAAGTGTGCAATGACTTGCACCCCTTACAATTATTTGTCTCATTTGTGCAGCAGAGCAGAGTTGGTTGTGCTAGAGCACAAGTCTTAAGGCTTGCAGAGGTAATGGAAGCATTCATCCCAGAATTATTCATTATAAAACTAGACTTTGCAGGACTGAAATTCATGTAATTAAAATATAATCCTTTCTCTATCTGTTCTTTTCATTCCTTTAGAAGAAAACAGGTGTCAAAGCAGTGCTAGGAAAGTTATCTCAAGCAGTGCCGAAGCACTTTATAATTGTATCCCTGGTGTTGGGTGAAATATTAAAGTTAACTCCAAAAAAAGAGCATTATTTTATTCTAATCTTATCTTGCTCTCTCCTTTTTTTTAACTGCTGAAAAGTAAAAATTTATTCAGATAATAATATTGTCAACAGAGATGTTGCCAAATAAATACTTTATTTCACGATAACCTGTTTTTCCTTTTTATTACGAATTCTATAACCTCCTCAATATATATGTAGTGTAATTAATTCCCACCAAATTAAATGGAGCCTATGAAGGGATAATAATTCTGTCCTGTAAGGATTCTTTTCTAGAATGATACAATGACAGAACATGGCTTCAAAGTGACGTTTCACTTCAGAAGCGAAAAATTAGTATGATATTAAAATTTCTGATGGATGGCAGGTTCTGCCATACTGTAGTTTTTTCTTTTATTTTAGAAATTCCCTATAATTAAAAGATCATCATAGATCAAAATCAGGGAGCTCTTGTTCATCATGTTAACGCATCGGGAAGAGAAAGGGATTCTCTGAGTTGTATGTTGATTGCTAAGACTTGAATAGGTGCTCTATGTTGTATGAAATTATTTTACCAGTAAACATTATTTTTAAGACATCTGTATTGGGGCATGAACATCCTGATGTTTAGTTAGCTGTGTTACAGTCACTGCTTCTGTTATCAGTAATGACACAGGTGCTGTGTTAGAGGGGCCTTTCTTCCCAGTTACAGGCCAGTAACACTATTGAAAATTACCACTAGCCTCACATTTCACAGGAAAAACCCTAGTGTTTATGGGGAAAGAAGCAGCCAGATTGAAGTCACATTTGTGTTCATGTCCTCCAAGGCTGTTGACCGCACCTGTGAGCCTTGGGAACCACACAGATCTGGGCTACTTGCCACATCCTGGGAGCAATGCTTGACCTCTGGTGTCCTTCTCCTTCCTGCAGACCTGTTCAAACAAGTGGCAAGTTCCACTGGCTTCTGTGACCAGCGCCGGCTGGGGCTGCTACTGCACGACTCCATCCAGATCCCGCGGCAGCTGGGGGAGGTGGCCTCCTTCGGGGGCAGCAACATCGAGCCCAGCGTCAGGAGCTGCTTCCAGTTTGTGAGTTCCTGGTTTGCTGGATTGGAATGCTCCAGTTGGTGTTTTGTGTTGAGCTCGCCTGTACTTCTGAGGAGGATTGAAAACCTGGATGAGGATTGGGGTTACTGTGGGTGGTGTGATGTAGTGGTCATCAGCGAATTAAACTGTTCCTTTGAAGAGGTGTATTTGAATTAGCTCAGAGAGCAGATAATTGTCACTGGGGCTTCTGTTGGAACTGAACCTTACCAACAGTGTAAGGCTTTGTTGTGGCAGCTCCTGGCTTTACAGTTTTCTGTTGCCCAGCAGTAGATAACTGTTGATTGCTGCCGTGTGGTTTATCTGAGTTTCGGGCACGTACATCCCAGTGACAGCCAGGTGCCCAGGGGAGCGATAGGCAACTGCCTGCAATGCTGTGTAGGGGGTGAGGAGTGCTCAGTGAGCTCCTGACACTCCTTGGATGGGTAATACCAGTTTTCTTTTAAAGAGTAGTGAAAGAATTCCTGTCCTGTCTGTTGAGGAATATACAGCAAACTGGAGGCTCTTTTTCAAACTTGTAAATTATTTAATCTGGGGAAGAAGAGAGTTAAGGGAATTATTCATCCTCATCATAACTAGCAGCAGAATGCACAAGATGAGGGCAGCTGCTTAATGAAAAGGTAGAGGAGGGGAGGTAATGTATGGTCTGTGATTAACTCTAAATGCATCTTCTACATTACAATGGAGGAAAGCTCTTTTCCCATCTCCTCACTGTCCCTGAGGGATTTTTTTGTTTGCTTGGGGAAAGGGGGAGTTGTTTGCTTTTTTGCCTGCTGCTCAAATTTCATTATGTAGTAGTTTCAGTTCTGTAGTAAGCAAAACACAGCAAGTGTTTTCAATGAATATTAATGCTTGGAAGTAGACTGCTTACACACAATGACTATGAAAAGAATCTAATTCTAAAATCACCACAAACTTCAGTTGTGATGGGAGATTTACTTTCTGTATTTTTGACATTTCTTTTAACAGATTAATTCTACAGGATTTACATTTTACTGTTTCTGTCATTCATGTCTTGACCTTTTATAATTCTAATCTGTATTTGATGCCATTTCAGAATGAGTGTTTTACAG
This sequence comes from Trochalopteron elliotii, assembly GCA_024734555.1. Classification (NCBI taxonomy): domain Eukaryota; kingdom Metazoa; phylum Chordata; class Aves; order Passeriformes; family Leiothrichidae; genus Trochalopteron; species Trochalopteron elliotii. The sequence goes on along the minus strand of JANPWX010000081.1, from coordinate 2,216,995 downwards.
GGCCATGTCCTGGGTGGATAACCCATGCTCATAAACTGTGCACAGTGATGTTGATAGCTGTGTTAGACCCTGCTGGCACTTTCAAGCCTTGACTGCTGTGTTGGGCTTTCAAGTGACACCAACACAAAATGATTATGCAGCAAGGCCATGGTAAATTTTTTTTACAAATGACCTTGCTCAGAAATTAGGGCTTACCGGATTCTGTTTTTTCCCAAGTGAATGTCAATAGCACTTTAGAACACTGTTGGAAAACTGATAAGGAAAGTGACCTTAGAATCAGGCAAAACCATAGTTTTTTTTAAAGAGGGCTGCCATTCTGTGTGCTTATACTTGGAGTAAAACAATATAAAATCACACTGATGAAGCACATCAAACCCGGTTTTTTTAAGTAGGAAGAAGGCTCTTGGAGATAGTACTGTACAGGTCTGGGATTTGGACTCAGTGATTCTTGTAGGTTCCTTCCAGCTCAGCTTATTCTGTGATTCTGTGATTTTGTCATAACTGTTTACTTGAACAAAATGAGTTAGCAACATTGTCATTAAAAGTGAAGACATGCCAGCAGGCTGAACATTGCCACATCCTGCTGCTGGCATTTCTAGGAACAGCCCAATTGACACAACCTTTGGCATGCTCAGAAATCAGAACATCAGAAAACCTGAGGTTTTCTTCTCTTACCTGCAGTGCAAAATAGATTTTCTTCTTACCAGCAATAGGAGGAATGTTACCCTCTCTTTTCTCCTCTGGATGAAGCTTCATTTTAACTCCAAGTGCAAACCCAGAGTTGGTTTCCAGCCTGGGCTGCAGCAGAACAGACAGTCTAGGAGGGACAGAAAGGGGGAGGGAGGGTGAGATGAGGAGGGGAGATAGAAGAATAGGTGAGATGGAGTCCTAAGGAGAGAAGCAGAAATCCAAAACGAGACTTAAGAAGTGGAAAATAAGGATGACTCTTAAGGAATGACAGCAAGAACAGCAGTAAGAATAATAGTGATGAAGGAAACAGTGTGGGTAGAATGAGGCATGAAAGAAAGGAGCAGCCAGGAATGGAGATGGGGAAAGAGATAAGAACTTTGCATGAGAAAGGGAGAAGGGGAGCACTGGGACATCCTTTCTGTGTAGGATGGTGGGCAGCAGGATCCACAGGCTGGGGGACAAGCACAGAAGTGCTGATGGAGGAGAACAGAGCAGCCCAGGAAACAGAGAAGTTGGAAATGCTGGACAGTCAGGCAGTACTGCTGCTCCCAGCAGCCTCCTTTTACTGGAGTGAGATAATTCATTTTTGAAGAATATTGTGGGGGTTCATAGTTTACATTACTGCATGGAAACTTAAATTAAGTCTTTCTTTGTACGCCCACGTTGAGGAATGCTTTTTCTTTAGTTTTGGTTTTTTTTTCTTCCCTTTCTTCTTCCTTCTTTCTGGTGATGAAAAGCCAGCAATATAATTGCAGTCATGTCAGAGTTGCAACAATTGTGTGCTTCAGAAATGGTTCTCCCAGCTCCCTTAGGTTAGATGCCCTGGCAACGGCCTTGTCTGTCTGCACAGCAGCAGTAAAAAGGGGATGTTTACTGTTCCCAGTGATAACAGGGGAGATCTCTCTTGCTTTTTGAAGAGTGAGTCCTTGGGAATGAGGTTTGGGCAGGGAGGAGCCCAGTCCTGCTGTTGGCAGCAGCCTTGCCTGTTCCACACATCTGCTCCTGAGAATTGGGTCCCCTTCTCCCGAGGCTGCTGCTCCCGTCCTCCTGCTGCTTCTCACTCCCCCAGCACTGACTTGTGCTTTCTGTAGTTTTCTTCATTTGCAAGAAGGTGCTGGGAGAAGTTGTTGGGAGGGGAAAGATATCATGGGACTCATCTTTCCTATTTGGGGCAGGGGTGTGTAATTTCTGCTTTGAGATTTTAAAGAAAAAATACTTTCAAGTTTAGAGAGCAAAGAGCTTAATCCAGTGACCACTTGAAGACTGTATAGTTCTGCTTGAGCTCAGAATGCATCAAAGCAATCTATAGATCCATGAAAAATTGAGTGAATTCAGTGTTGCTGCAGTGTGAAAGGACTTTCCTTTTAGTTCTGTGATGAGTACATTTTTTAAGTAAACAGGATAGGGAAATGATATGGAGTGAAGGACACACAGTTTTAATCACAGTGGAAAATTATTAATATGCTTTCCTCATATAGTGTAAACAGGACCTAGGAATTCACATCACTGCCTTGGATGAGTTACTGTGACATTGGGACTTTGAAGAAATGTGATGAGAGAGCAGAGTGCAGCTCAGATGAAAATGTCCCTTGCCTTTTCTCAGTCAAATGTTGCACAGTTGGTTCTTGGTTATAAAATGCTTTAAGTGTGCTTTCTTTCAAGGATATACTTGAATTAGAGTACTTGGTGTTAAAAACTAGAACGGATGAAGCTAAGAATTAGTAAAATATGTGCAGTTAACTCATACATGCATTTTAAACCTTGTTTTGCTTCACTTTGATGAAGCAAAGGGTTTTAATATTCTGTATTGTATAGTCTTCATTACTAGATTTGTACGTGATCAATGGTAAGGCAAGATCAGCCTGCTTTCTAAAACCTTGGAAGTGTGTCCAAATCTGGTGTATTTACTCAGACAAATAAAATCCAAAATAGAGCTGTTAGTCCTTTTAGGTGACGTTTGAGTGTTACAAATCCTGAGCCAGGACCCTGAAAGTGACTTTGGCCATAAATGCTGTGATTTGAATTGGTTGGACAGTTGTTTCTTGAGGCATTGTTTATTACTTTTATTTTTTGAGCAGTTAGGAAATACCATTATTGCATAAAAATAACTATATATAGTTATATATGCAAGTCTCTATGAAAATAACTTACAAGTGCAGTGTTACTGTTGAGGGACTCGATCTCTTTTGAGAGATTCAGGCAGCCCTTGTTTCTATTCATAGGATATTTCTTCTGCACTTGGCTCTGACAAGAGAGAGCTGGCCAAAGGGAACTAGCAAATCCTTCCTCAAGCTGCTGTGCTGTAAATGTCATAAAACAGCAATCCTGGTTTTATTTCAGCAGGATTTTGTGAACCTGTTCCTGACTTTGGAGGCAGTCTTGAAGAGTCCTACAAGTGAACTGCTTTCAAAAGCTATTTTTAAATGCTTCAGGGGTTGGGGATCAGAAGATGGTATTCAAGTGTGGATCATATAAAACTACACTAATTCACTTCTGGCTTCATGGTTTTTTTATTTTATTATTCTTTGCCACAACACTAAAAACATTGACTGGTGCAGTCAATGCAATCAGGTGTGATGCAGGGGAGGAAGACAAGGGTGAACAGGGTTAGCTCTGACTCTGGGGAGACAGGGTTCCTGTTCCTGGCTGCTCTGCATTTTTAGATTTTTACAAGTCATGAGAATCCCATCCCTCAGTTTGGTTTGTCCAAAACAGTATTTGCTAATGTAAAGCTTTCCACCCAGGCTGAAAAACACCATTAAATTAAGAATGCTGATTTATTTCCGGTCAATTTCCTACACTGCACATAAACAGAATATAGCTAATCAGGAATGTCATCAGAAATTTCTGCTGTATTATCTGACTCAGTCCAGAAGCATACCACATTGTTCATGTAAAATCCCAACTGTATTTTGTAACATATTTCCTATTATGGACAGACAAAGTTAATACAGCATAGGATATTTTTTCAACAACTAGCTGGAGGAAGAGGGAGGGAAGAACAAAAAACTCATCTCCCAAGTACTGCATAAAGATCCTAGCACCACCCAACTTCCTATTTCCCCATTGTTTCTGCAAAATAAATAGTGAAAAACAGATGTCTGGAACATAATGAATTTGAATGTCCTCCATAACAAATTGTTGCTTGTAAGCTGGAAAGGCCTTAATGAATTTTACTTTATGATTCACTCCGTTATTACCATAAAAATTGGGAGTTGCACAGAAATGCGTTCAAGAGAAGAACCATTAATATTCTTTACAGCTTGATCTTGTTGCTTCAGATATGAACTGTATGAATTCAGCCTTTTTCCCGTATGTAAAATCTTCAGCTGCTGCCTTACTGGATTTAGAGATTATTAAAAAAATTGTAATAGCAGCTTGGGAGACAGTTGAGAACTGTCTGTCTTATACTGTCTGACCCTGACCAGCTTTTCTCCACGTGGCTTTAAATCTTCATGTAATATAATTCAGAACCAGTTCTGATACATTTTAATGCACCTAATCTCTCCGAGCACAGGTTTTGTGCAGCCGCCATATGGAGCTCTGGGTAGGCAGCTATTGGGACTGCTGGCAATTGACAGTGACTGCAAAATTAAAATAGATCTAGGGTGTTACAGAAAGTCTTTCATTGCTGCAGCATTTTCCCTGCAAATTTAAAGCAGCTACAAGTGGAGAGCAGTGCTTTGAGTGGCTCATTCTTATTCTGACTGCAGCTTGCACTGCAGCATTTCCATACACCTCATGTTTTTCTATTAGGAATCGTATATTAAAGAGATCCTCTTAATTTTTTTTCTTTTTTTTTTTTTTTTTTTTTTGAGGCTAATAGGACCTCTGTATAGAAAGTGTACCCTGCTAGGCAGGGTAATGGTTTGCCAGTGTAGTTGCTGGCTGAAGCTGGATCCCTGAGTGAGTCACAGAAAGCCTCTCCCCTGCCCCTTTATTGCCCTGCCTTCCAGCTGAAAATATAGATGGTCATATTTTATAAACATGCCTTTCACTTAGGAGTTCCAGAATTAATTTAATTCGACTGAATTCACTGATGTACTGTGGCAGAAGGCAGTGTTCACTGTACTGAACAAATCTTCTTGCCAGTGTTGACTGGACTTTATTGTGCTTTTGATTTTCTCTTTATTTTGGGGGGCCTTCCTAAATTCTGCAGCTAGGTGAAAAAACAGGACTAGGGTTTGATGCAGAAGACTTCACAAGTGTTTCAGTGTGTATTCCATTTAATATAATCCTTTCGTGAATATCAAATTATGAAGGACTTTATCTGAATAATTGTAGATATGTTCTGATTAGATGTTTTTAGCCCAAGCATCCTAAAAGGATATTTTTGACTATACTAGAAGTCCATGTATATGGATCCCAAGTGTAGTCATAGGAGTTGTTGGTTGGTTTCCCAAATGAGCATCTTAAGAAGGAAGCTCTGACCAAGAATTTTTGTTTCTAATGAACTAAAGTATTGCAACAGCATTTTATGTCACTTTGAATGCAGTGCTTTATTCAGGGCATATTATGGGGTTTGTATTTCACATCTTTTTTGTGGGTTTCTGTCTGGGAGACTGCATTTTTCTTAGCCTTCAAATATTGATCAGTTAATTTGTTTGTCAAGGTTATAAACAGTGTTAGATTTAAAACAAAACAAGAAACAAAACTACAGCTAATTGATTTTCCCTATAGCTCTCTCTCCTGCAGATCAGTTGGGATATTTTGTTCTCAAAATTTGTTTCTAGCATTTTTAGTAGAATAAGGTTTTAGCTAGGTTATACTAAACTCGAATTTCATGAGAAACTGCAGAAGTAACTGAGAGCAAGCATAAAAATCCTCAGCACTCAATCCCCTATTCATCTTGGTCCATGTACATGATACATTAATGCTTATTATTTATTTAAATGCTTCAAATAGGTTTGGAACCACAAAGGAAGACAGTCAGCCTTGTGAAGTTTAAAATATAAAAGACTGGCCCACTGAGAACTGTATTTGAAAGCCTAGAGAAAAGGGAAAACACAGGATTTAGATATATTCAGACCATAAATATGCTGTTGCTGTGGGTAGCATGGAAGGAAATGTCTCGAGGAATTGGAATTAGCATGTAGTGATGGTTTAGAGAAACAGAGCACGATGCTATCCCTGTTCATCACTTGGGCTGTTCTCTTTGCAGACACATCCTGCCTTCTCCCACCCTCCCCACCAGAGCCCCTTGAGGTTTTCACCTGATCCATCACCTCACTTTCAGCACTGACACCATCTCCCAGGTTCTCAAATAACCAGTTTTGTACAGCTTTGTGGCACCCTGTACAATGGAGGGCTGTTTCCTGTAAACACTGACTCCGTCATTTCACTGTTTTCCTTTAAATCCCTTTTGATACTCCTTGCCTTTGTTCTGCACTGTTCTTTGCAGTGTCCAGCCTGCTGGTGCAGTGTGACCTCTACCTATGCACAGAGATCACTACTATCCCATTTCCTTGTGGTTTTTGTCTCTTTGCTTTCTTTTTCCTTACTGTGGGTGCTTTGAGTAGGAATGATGGATCATTTTTTCAGGGGTGCATGGTGCCTGGCACAATGGGATTGGGCTCTGTGACTGAGCTGCCTTGAAGTTACCATGGAAGAGATACCTGAAATGCCACACTGGTTAGGATGGGATGTGAGGGCAGCAGAGGAATGGGTTTGCTGGAAGCATGGATTCTTCTGCTGTTGGCAAAGAGTGTGGGGATATAATGGAATATGAGAATTGTGTATTGTGGGATAGAACTGTATTGTGTTTGCAGCAGTGATGGGAAATTTAAGGAAGATCTGGTGAAAAGAGGGGGTTTGAGGCATTTAAGGAGAAAAAGAGGGTTTACATGTTCAACAACAGGCTTGAGAGAGATTTGAATGATTTCCTTATGTGTGCATTATGAAGAAAGGTCAGTGTGATAATGAAATGATGTTAAGGAGAAAGGAATTTTGATCAAAAGACATGCAATTTTTAGGGCTTGGATAACAGTTTTTAGAATAGGTGAGAAGCAGTGCTATGCAAGCTCAGATAAGAGAGACAGGAAATGTGAGATCAGGCATCAAAGGTGATCCTGTAAGTGGATGATTTTCGCTGTGACAAAGTACATGGTAGTGCTGTCTATTGTAATAGAGAGAATAAGAGAAAAAGAGGTTTGAAATATTAATAATAGTTTTCAGTTCCTGGCATGAAGGCAGGATCCTGGTGTTTTTTTATTTTTATTTAATTTTTTTAATGGATAGTTGGACTGGGGGAAAAGCTGGAGTATATTCATGGAAGTGATATGGAATTGACAGGAAGCGAACAGCTTGAACTGTTAATTAGCTGGTGAGTAGACAGATCAGTTGTGCTCAGCCCCTGTCATTTTTCCCTTGTGTTGCAGGCCAACAACAAACCAGAGATTGAAGCAGCCCTTTTCCTGGACTGGATGAGGCTGGAACCACAGTCCATGGTGTGGCTGCCTGTCCTGCACAGGGTGGCTGCTGCTGAGACTGCCAAGCACCAAGCCAAGTGTAACATCTGTAAGGAGTGCCCCATTATTGGATTCAGGTACAGACTCTCTCCATTTCAGCCATGTGTGCTTTTGCCTGGTGGATCAAGAGGTCTGCCTGATTCCAGGCAAATCAGGAGCTTCATTTTATAGGCATTTTGTTCTTGGAAAAAATAATTTTGGTGGGGACACGAGGGAGAGTGGCACCTAGACTGGTACAGTGCTGTGAGGCTTGAAGAGGACCCTGGTCATCTCTCAGTTAAGATACAGCCCTTCCTCTGTGTCCCAGTCTTTCCATTCCTCAACAAAAGCATTGTTGGATTGCACAACTAATACAATTTGCCTTACACTCAGTGTGTGCTATGCAGTTGGCATTTTCTGAATTGGGTCCTTATGAATTGCTTTTTGTCATAGCATAAAGCAAGGAAGTGCCCTGAAAATTCTCAGGCATGTAAAAGCTACGTGTACGTTTCTCTGCGAAAGAATGTTGGTGAACATTAACCTGGAGTGGGGGAAAATGTTGCTGGTCTATTTAAACATCTGGATTGACACCGTGGTTACTATGGCAATGAATAAGTCACTGTGTTGTAAAATGGCTGTGTGTTGGTGTGCCTGTTGAGAAGCCACTTAAGGGCTAAGTAAATACTCACTTTCAATTATGCCTAGACTTGTTTTATCACTTTGCTTCGCAATAGCTGCTTTGTATGGTTTCTGCCCCTTTTGCACACTGTCTTCTTTTACCGTTGGCATTTCTCCTTCTATGTTACCCTGTTGTTTACAAAGAGCTTTCTGTAATTTTGTTTCTAAAACCCAGATAGATAACAGCAGCAAGCAATGCTACACAAAAAAGCCATCATTTTGCTCTAACCTGGGAGCAGATGAATGTTGCTTTTATGCATTTAGTGGGGTAGTGCTTTCTGCTATAGTTTCACAGGCAGTGGGAAATGGGGGAAGTTATGAAGGTATTTATTGCTTTGTTTTGAAGCTGAGGCTGTTTCTCTAATAGTCTAAGTTCTTTTCCTTTTGCGTTTTATTCCCCATGAATATCTTAACTGGGAAGTGATAAATATTACTGAGGAAGAGCTATGGATTGGATGTGAGTAATTCAACACATCCACAAAGTCTAATTTTCACATTCCCAGATGCAGTTTATGAACTACTGTATTACTTACATGGTTTTGTATAAACCAGCCAAAGACAAGTAGGTGGAATTGAAAAGTGCAGTCCTTGGAAATATCAAAGCATGGCAAGTGAATGGATAGTCTGTTGTACGCACTGAGAACTCGGGAAGCAGACACTGGAGCTCTGTGTTTGTGTCTAATTTTGCTTGACTGATCTCATCTGTCTCCTAAATTTATATAACAAATCTATTATCATGATAGTAGAATCTGTCTGTCACAGATTTTTTTCTCTGTCTTTGCAAGTCATTGACACCCTGTGTACACACTTGACAAAAAGATACTATATCGGAAGGCTTTTAGAAAGCTAATACTGTGCACCCAGTTCATGTAAAACAATGTTCTTTTGAGGTCGTTGTGGCTGAGCTGCTTCGTGTATTTGGGACAAGACAACCCTTATGCCTTGGGCTCTTTCAACCACTTCAGCACAGCAGATACAACAGTTAGCTGCCTCATAGAGCTGATGAGATGAAATAATGGCCCAAAAGTGCATTTGGAGTTTTGCATGGATGGAATGCTCGACAGGAAAATTGTTTTTATGGAGGTGCTAGGAAGGACATGAGGGGGTTGCCAGAGTGACTTACTGAGAGGGCTTTACTTTCTTGAATTTTCCTCCTGGAGGACATTCTGTTACAGGAATCGTGATGGAGAACAAAAAGATCTGAAGTTAGTGTTATAGAAATAAAAAGTGTGATAGTGTCCTTCATATGTTAAAGGTGAGTGATTGTGTAGAAATCTTCACTGTTGCCCAATACAAGAATTATGTTTGAAGATTGAGATCTTTGACAAACGTCTGAGGCAGCAGTGCCTGTCCCTCAGGGCAGAGGAGCACTGCTGGGCATTCCCCACCGTGTGACATCTCGCAGAAGAGAATTTACTAACACAGCAAACTTGATGGGCTGATACAAAGCAGTCACATACAAAGCTCTGAAGCCGTGAATTATTTTTTTTTATCCTCTTTCAGGTACAGAAGTTTAAAGCACTTTAACTATGACATCTGCCAAAGTTGCTTCTTCTCTGGCCGTGTTGCGAAAGGTCACAAAATGCACTATCCCATGGTGGAATACTGCACACCAGTAAGTAGCTGTTTTACTGACCCTTACTGTCCCTCCTTATGTAGAAAGGAAAAAACTTCTTTTCCTGTGTGCAACGTAATGAAGTGTTAGGACTGCTTTTCTTCCCTCCACCATAATTACATCTCATTTTATATACTATACATGCCAGCAATTTTCAGTGCTTAGTCTAGGATACTCCAATGGTTTGAAGTAAACTGAAGTTCACTGTTTGCACGATTCTGTGTCATAATGTATTGTTGTGTGCTAATGACTTCTTCCATGTTCAGTGGCATAGTTCACTTTATGGATCCTCCTGGAAGCACGTGATTTGTGCAAATACTCATTCATATCTTAGGTCTCAAGGTTTTCTCCTTATCAGTGGGTGATTTTTCCGCCTTTCCTCATCAAGTTGCCGCTTCAGTTGCTTTCTCCCGCAACACTATGGTTGCTTTTCTAAGTTCTTCACTATTTCATGGTACCTTTGTATTGTCTGATCACTTGATGATATAAAATGCCTGGGAAGTTCTCATGGTTGCAAGGTGGATTTCATTTCTGAAGGGGAGAAGCCAGGGTGTTCAGTACAGGGTGCTGCAGTGATGGTGTGATGAGGGTCTTCACCCTTCTTTCACAGCTCCCAAAAGGATTGGTTTTGCATTAATGTGTTTTTCACACCTGACAGCTGGCAAAAGGAAATTCTGCATTTCTCTCTCAGTGTGCTCCTTTTTCTTTTTGGCCTCTCAGGACCAGTGCAAAGGGGCATAAATTAGAGGTGCTCTCAAGTTAAACTTCCACCACGTAGCAAGATTGAGCTTTCAGCTGCCTTTGCTATTGCTTGTGTTGGTCTTGAAGCAGGTAACTCTGATCAGCATTTTCTGGTGAGATAGGATTATTCCTAGTCTTTCATCTGCTGGTAGTCATAAATGGTGAGAATAAAGCATCAAAATGATACTTGGGCTAGCCTCATAAAATTATATGAGCAGTCTTTAAATCTTCATCCAAGCAAAAAGGCATAGCCAAAATGGAGTAAAGACTCTCAGCTTTTCTTAGAGACCTAAAAAAAGAGAGAAGAAAATTTATGCCCCTAAAATATGATAGTAAAGTAAGCCCAGAATTTTTGTTAGTTTTAACTTATGGATAGTTATTTGCATTATCTATATCTATCTATATTTCCTGGGAATCTCTGCAAGGGCAGCAATGCACATTCACTGGCTCTTTGTTGGTATTCATTGGCTGTGGTTTTCAGCGCTGTCCCCCAGGGTCTGAGGTTGCTGAAAGGGCGATTTGCCTGAACTGCTGCACAAGTGAGAGGGAATCTCTGGTGCTGCCTGGGCAGGTCTGAACAGACTTCTCCATTGCAGGCATTCCTAGAGCAGAATCTCGTGATCTGAGTCGTAAGCAGGGGGAGTGAGTGAGTGACCGACTCCCTGGGAGCTTCCTTTCCACCTGCAGCTGAACCCCTCCTTCCTGGACTGACTGAGTTTGCTTTGTACTTTGCCACTCTTACTCTTGCTAAGAAACAGCATGGGAGATTTGTGAGTGGTGCACAGAGTGCACAAGCCAGTATCTTTCTACTGTTTTCTTGCACTTTCAGTGTGCTTTGAGGAAAGAGAAATAAAAAAGGATTTTGAGGCACACCCCCAGCCTGCAGCAATTCATTGCAGTGCTGTGTCCAGCAGGTTTGCGTTATCCCTGAAAATACGGATTACAAAGAGGTGAACATGGTGGTGAACAGCAAACCTGCCACCACGTCCAGCTTGCTGCATCAGAATAAAGAACCATTCACAGCCAGTGGATTTTTCCCTGAACTCCAGCAACCCGTGCTAATGTGCCGTGCCTGGCTGCACAAGCAGCCAGCTGAATTAGAGGAGGATTAACTGAGGTGGAGAGGGAAGTGAATGTGACACACAGCAACCCCACTCTTTTTTTGTGTTGCTGCTATTACAAAAAATTTACCCAGGTTCTGGGGGACTGAACATCCACCGAAGCTATGTCTAGTTTGTAGTTGTTTTCTAAGTGAATGAAAAAGATTATGCAGGTGGCAGAGCATTTATCAGTCTTCCTCCACACTAATCTCTCACCTTAAAATGCATTTTGGCAGACACGAGACATGTGATGCCTTCTTTGATATTATCTTTGCAATAATTCACTGTGCACACTGAAGTGTTCTGATATTTTTATTCTCCCTCCCTCTTAGTATCAAGAAATTTTTGAGCACTGCGGTCTTTAATTCTGCTTAGGGGAGTTTTGAGAACTCATGCTAAATACCTGAGGGATGTGATAATTTTCCCTCTCTTGCAAAAGGTTGAATCAGAATAAGGGCAAGGCAGTTGCCTACTTTTCATTTAGACAGAAAAATTGTAACAATTATTCCTGAAAGCAACACAGCTCGATTTATTGTTCAAAGAGGTAGGACTTAAAGAGGTTTCAGACAAAGCATAGAAGACAACTTACAGACTGAGATGTAAATGCAGGATAATTTTTCTGTTAGGGTTTAATGAACAGGGACACATGAATATAAAAAGCACCTTGTTGGAAGGAAGTCTGTCGAACTGATAGACCTCTCTCTACATCTAGGGTTTCCAGTCGGGGCTGAGGTCTGGGGTGGGGTTTGGCAGGGCACTTTGTTAAGCCAAACTGGGAAAAGTCAGCTGGTGGTAAAGCTATTCCTGAGTGAATAAAAAGAAGTATCTCTTATGAAATAGTTTGGTTTCAGAATAGTTTTGAAACATGCTGAACCCATGTGCCTATATGTTGCTTTGATTTAAGAGAGCTGGGGTGCTGAAACTCCACTGTTTATTCCTCATAAACGAGTTCTGCTGGGAATTTTGGTCTGGATGATTTTACTCTAAAAATCATATGTAATAAAACATCTTCGGAGTAAATCAGAAGGTTTGACTGAAAATAGCCTCAGTTTATCATCTTGTCCAAGTAATAATCACATTTTATTTGGCTTTCTTGTGCTCCTTGGACATTTTTAAATGGCAGTTGGATCATATGAGAGGTGCCTGATGTTTTCAGTTGTCACTGGAAGATATATTTTCTTCTCGGGATTCTTGTGGTACCAGCTAGATTGGGATGTTTCTGTGCAAACACAGCATTTTGATGTTGGTTGCCTTGGAAAAGGTTCAGGGGAGAGAGGGGGAGAACAGTCCCAGGAAGGCTGAAGCAAAGAATGTTTCATTGCTAATACCTGAAAACAATCCAAGTTACAGTCAAATGCAATAGAAAATGTTCTCAACATCAATAATAGACAGGGCATTAATAAATGGTTATAAATTACACAGGTGAACAACTGGACAGAAAGCTGTGCTTAGTCTATTTATACCAATATTAAATATTAAAAGTTTTTCTGTGTTTCCAGCTGATGTGCTCTGTGTGCCCTCTTGATGACAAGCTGGTTAAGAGCTCTCCTGGCAGGCATTGCAGATGGAATTCAGCAGAGGGAATTCCCTCCTCCGGGGGCATGGGCAGGGAGCCACCTCAGTAAATCTTTCTGGAGTCCTCTGGGTGGTCTGGGCACACTTCATCCTTCCCTTCCCCAAATGTCTTTACTTCTGATTAATTAAGGAAGGGATACTTAATATTACCAAACACTGTCTCAGTTCCTTGAAAATACAGATGCTGCTGTACTGGCTCATAGGTTCTGCTGTGTCACTTCCCTGCCAGTCATTGCTTACACTGAATTTTCCTGCCAGACAGACTGACCAGAAAGGGAGCCAAATTCTTCCCAGCTTTACATAAAGCTCATAGGTGTCATAAGTAGAGGGATAATACTTGCCTTTTCTGTTAAGGCTTTTCAGTCTTTCTGCAGAAATTTTTTCAGGGCATCCTTAATTTTTCTACCTTTTAAAAATCTACATATCTGTGTTTGAGGAGCTCTGTGAAGGTTGACCTAACTGATAGGTTCCAGCATGTCCTTCCCCTCTGTGCAGAAGGCATAAAACACAGTAAAGATGTCAGAAAGATTAACTTTTCCCTAATTTCTTTCCTTTAAATTAGATAGATTGGAGAAGCAATATTGTTATATGGGTCAGGAGGAACTTAATTTACTGTAAAAGATCAGTACTTCAGGGTCTAGTGTTTCTGCAAGGTTCAGAGAAGGGAGTGCAGCCTGACTGAAGTAATTGAAGTCTTATATTAAAATTCATGAGAAAATTGCCTGATTCTTCATCAGGCTCTCAATAAGACTTGCATCTTCACAGCAGACATCCTTGAAACTCTTCCTGACTCTGGTCTTTTTAAATCTATGTTGTGCTCCTCTGCTGGTCTCTACAGCAGCAAGGGAAGCCTGCTGCAGGCAAGGGAGTAGAAAACTTCATGCAAATTGTTCTCTCCTCAGAGTATTGATCTTAAATGCCTGCTAGCTTCACATTGAACAGGTGCAGGAAGAAGTAACTGATCTGAGAGCTTTCAGCAGCTCTTACCTGCTTTTTGTTTCCCTTTGATCAAAATATTAATGGCACAGAAGGCCGAGGAGGGAAATTGGAAAGAAAAGGTACCCAGAGACTTTCATAGATTGACAGGTCCATGAGATGGAGATGCCAAGCATGTGGTAAGAGTTGGGATACAGAAAGAGAAGCACCCAGCTGGACACATGGACTGTGTCCTCCACTACAGCCATTTATGTGCTGAACCAAAAGTAGGCAGAGAGTCCCCCCACACCCAGGTGAGGAAATGACAAATTTTTGTCTAGTTATTGCTTATCTTCCTGAGATCACCTGAGGTGAGGCATGAGCCTGTCAGGGGGTTTTGAAACTTCTTTTCTTTCCCTCCTTCCTGCCCACTAGCAGTGTCTGTGTAGTGCATTGTAAGGTGACAGTGATGGACAGATAAAATTTGTGGTTCGGGGCTCAAGCAGCTCTGCTTGGTGTGATCACAGCTCTTCCAAGTGACCAAGCAAAGGAAGAGGCAACTGAAAATCAGTGACAACCTCATGAGAGATGGTTTCATTGTGATTTGTGGCTTTCAGACAACTTCAGGAGAAGACGTCCGTGACTTTGCCAAGGTACTAAAAAACAAATTTCGAACAAAAAGATATTTTGCAAAGCACCCACGAATGGGCTACCTGCCTGTGCAGACTGTCTTGGAGGGAGACAACATGGAAACGTGAGTAGCTCTGAAGTCTCTTAAGTAGCAATTCATTTGGTACACTATTGGAGCTCCCCAGCTGGTGCCAACTCCTTTCACCTCCTAAATGCATAAAGCCTCTTTATGTCTTTCATTTCTGTTTACCTCGCCTGGCAGGAAAACACAAACTGGGCTTCCAGTTGCCATTGCCTTTATCTGCTTTCACCTGTCCTTATACAGGAACTTCAGCTTCAGTTAGAAAAAAAAATACTCACAGTCTTACTGGCAGTCTTACAAACTTCTAAGTTTGATGCACAATTTGGAGGCTAATGATACAATAATTAAATTTTTATTTTCTTCCAAATGGGTATCTATCCTTGGTTTTATTTTTTTAATTAGGCTATGGTGTTTGTGACCTTCCTAGATGATTTCTTCTTTTCTCAGCCTATAAATTTAATCTTACTAAATGACTTTGATGTCTTCATGGAAAAAAAAAGCAGTAATGATGCATATGGAGAAATCAGTGACTTAACCCAATTCCTTTTGGTTTTTTACACGTTGAATCAGTTTTTTAATGGCAATTGCATGCAGCTTGTTCTCGCTCTTTCTCTTTCTCTTTTTAAATTTTAGATTTCAAGGTTTTTTTCCTCACTTTTTGGTTGGTTGCTCTTCACAGCCATTCATGTTGGTCTGTTGGATTTCTGCTTTTTCGTTACTGTGACTTTTTTTTTTTTAAACTTTCTGTAATTATTTTGCTGCTGAGTTCCTTCTGCCTTTCTCTTCACCTCCTCATTTTTTGTCTTGCAGTCCTGTTACTCTGATCAACTTCTGGCCAGTAGATTCTGCGTGAGTACTTTTGCTGAAGTGTGCTGCTGCTGCTACTGCTGCTGCGCTCCCTCACTTTTTCTTTTTTGTTTATTTCTTTGTTTAGTTTTACATGAGATCATTTCCTTCTTTCTTTATGATTATTTCCTTTGATGCACTCTCTGAAGGAATGTTTTGATCCCAAATGAGTAGAATGAGATAAATCCTGGAATTTCCAGCAGACATGGATTTTGTACTGTGTACTCTTTCTGGAGTATGTATTTTTCATTGAATTAACAGGGGTTTCGTGCAGACCTACTAATGCTTATCAAAGTTTGTCATTTAAAAGCCTGTGTTTCTGAATAAGTGTCGATCCCTCTGAATGTATACTAAATGCCTTTTGAAAGACAGAGATTGAACTTGGTATGGATTTAATTCAGTTTCAGGAATGACAGTTTCGCAGATAAAGTTGTGATTTGGTTTTATGTGCAACCGTGCACACTCCAGTGCCCCAGTTAATCCAGAGCTCACTGGGTATTTTATTACAGTCTTTTAGATACATTCAGATTTGTGAAGGCAGGTTGAAATGGGGAAATGTTTACTGTATTTTTTCAGAGGTTAAAAAAGCAGGAGTTTTCAGCTGTGGAATAGATTTTCATTCTTGCAGCACTCCAGCACATGCATTGTCTTACTGTTGTAGTAATAGCCTCAGCATAAACTAAAGATAGATACATATTTACCATTGTGGCATTTGCTACTTCTAGTGTTACACAGATGCTTCTAGAATAATGTTAAGTAAGGATTCATTTTAATTCACATATTGATAACTAATGAGAAACTAATAAATAGATTTTTTTATATTTCTATATGGTGAAATGTATATGGCTTGCACCTCCTTTGAACTTTTTGTAGAATAAACAAGAGTGAAATGTGTACATTGGAATATTGATTTATAATTTTCATTGGCAGCACAAACCCTTGGGAAGCTAAGGGAAGTGCTCTACCTCTAGGAAATTTGAGCAACCAAGAAGCACATCCAATACTGCAAACCTCATATGGCTGAGAATTCACCCACAGTGAATGCCAAAAGTCTGGAGCCAGACTGAAATAGAGGGGCTTTGAGCTTGAGAATGCACTTGCATAGATGCAACTATGGATCTAGATTCCTTACATTTCAGAACAATTGCAAAGTTTAAAGTAACATTGGAAGAAAACTTGGATCATGTGGAATTATCACTGTGTCTGACATAATATGAAATTAAGCTGTCATAACATGGGTATTTCTAGTTACTTATAGTAATAACATTGTGGTGTGCCTACACTGATAGCTTCACACCAAAGGTTTGCTGTTACATACTACAGGGAGTTTAACTCACGTATAATACTTGAGAAAACTTGAGAAATACCGAAGAGCAGGATTTTTGCAGAGAGGTTGCACATTTTTACCCGATTAACTCAGGTGTCTTCAGGAGCATAATCCTTCCATCTGGTCTGACAAGGAAGCAGAAAAATAAGAAATTAGTAGTGGCTGGAAAGAATTGCCCTTAATTTTGTTCTGCTAACTTTATTTCTTTCCTTCATGCTTTGGCACTTGACCTGCAATTCAAGTTGCTGAGCTACCCAAGTTTAAAGCTGTTTCTTGGTTACAGGGTGATTCCAGCTTCAGCAGACAAACCAGTTATCATAAAACTTCCCCATGTTTTCTACACTCATGCCTTTTTCTGGTGCTCTCATGCCAGTTTTCTGGTTATGCTTGAAGTGCCTCAGAAAAGCATCACCTGGCAGCATTCAGCAATGCTAGTGCTGTTCTGACACATACATGGAACTGTTTATAAATAGATAATGGGTTTTTTTGGTTGGAAGTTAATGGCTCTTACTGCTTGTTATCCAGTATTTTGCCCAGATACGCTATTTGCTGTTAAAGGGACATTAAAGGCATTAAAGGGACAGTTCACAAGTTGCGCGAATTTGTATCTTTTTACTTGAACTGTGATGATACAATGATACAAATACAATTTACTTGTTTCTACACTTTCAGGAAGCATCAACTAAAATGCTGAACAAAGAAAAGTACGCTCATCCTGTCAGCCAGATCTCTGGGGATGCAGGCAATTGCAGGAAGGTGGTGTTTGCCACTTGACTAGACTTCCCAGGCTGCTCCTGCAGACCCCAGCATGAACAAAGCAGCTGTGGAGCCCTTGTAAAAGGGATGGTTATCTTGGCTAAATATTGGCTGTGTCACTCAGCCTTCCTGCTGACTGTTTGAGCTGAGTAGGTGTGCTGAGTATGTGTGCTCAGAAGGGAAGGACTGTGAGCTCTAGCACAGGTGGTCACTAAGAGTATGTAAAATACAGCACAGTCGTTGTCAAGTTTGCTCAGGGACTGGCAAAAGTACCTCTGAGCAGCTGAATTCAACACAAAGCAATGCTTATCAAGCAGGTTTGCTTTCTTAAGCAAACCTCTAAAAAGCTGTTTGAGGTATATCTCCATTGCAGTATGTTCTGAAGCAGAGACAAAGCTGGAATTTTAGCCTTACTCCCTGCTTGCAGCAAGCAGAATCAGTTCCAACAAGTTATGCAACATTGTGTTGTCTTTTAAAAATATATATATTTATATACATATTACACAGCTTGGTCACTTTTGAAGTTGCAGCATAATTTCAAGGCAGCAAGGATATATTCATGCAATTAGGCCTGACTTTTTTGCCATGCAGCATTGCAAAAAGACATCTCATTGCCCAGTAGGTCCCAACCAAGTGCTGTCCCTTCTTTTGTACTGGTACTAATACATGTACAATGCCAGGGTGAGAGGCACTAAGAGAATGATCCAACTCAAAATTGAAACTACTTTTAACACATATTTCCTAGTCTATGCATATTATTAACATCAACGTTTGTGGGTGTGTTGAAAACAAGACCTCTTGCATTGATGGTACCAGTTAAGACCAGTTTAACATCTGCTGTATAACAAAAAAATAGAAAAAATGAGGGTAATTTCAATTTATCAGGAAAACATCATTATCTTGCTCCATGATCCACTTCTCTAAAGAAATTGAATCTTTTTCCCCTCCCTTCCCTGCATGTTTTTGCACAGAATGGGATATTGAGTCAGAGAAGCAATTGCTCATCCACTGAATCCCTGCTGCAGTGGGGAACTCTGTGAACTGAGTATTTGTCCTCTGGTGTGCTGTAATAATGCTTGAATATGTGATGAGTGAAAATAGAGGCCAAAGCTCCTTTCAAAGACAAAATGAGATTTGTTATACTTGGCCTATGATGTCTTAAAGAGGAAGAACTTTGCTGTTCTGTGAGAAGAGATATTAATGATGACAGATTCTGGGTATCCAGCATACAGCCCTATGAATTCAGAAGGATCCTAATCTAGAGCCCTTTGGAGGCTGATTAGAAACGTGGAAGCTGAGAAGTCTAGTAGATTTACAGCAGGATTGTCAAATTCCTAGCATGGAAACAGTTACAAACCAAAGATTATTGCAGTTTTGGTTTATAACAAGTAAATACAAAACCTGTCAGCTTATGCAATGCGATACAATCACTTTGGGGCAGTGCCAGCCTGAACCACGGTATCCAACAATTCAAAATGGGGTGAAACTCCTTCTTCAGTCAGGAGTTCCAGAAGGAGAGTTGGCAGAGATGGAATAAAGGACAGTTGAAATTTAGCAAGGGTTTAAAATTGCCATGCAGTTTGGGAAACTGCATCACTTTTTGTTAGTCTGGCACCTCTCAATACACATAGATGGGCTAAATGCCACATGGTAGCAAAGGGTGCTGTCTGAGCTGCATAGGCAACACAGTTTAATGTTGATGTTTTCCAGAGCTGAGGCTCTAAGAAACAATACTCTAATTGATGAGAAAAGTCCTATGAATTGTTTTCATCCACAGAAAACTGAAGAGGACCTCATGCCATCTGTCAGGCAGAAAACCCAACATAATTTAGTGTCCCCCTGTATAACACACTGAGCTGCCATTGAGATTGCAACACCTCAAAGACGTTAGGCAAAATCATCAGTGTCTGCAGTGTGTTATTAAAGGCTCATTTCAGACATTTTATGCTTCTTGTATTTATTTATAGCTGCTCGTGGAATAATTCTTCAAGGCTGTTTGAAGTGGGATGTGCTGGAAGCAGGCACTGGAGCAGGGTGGGAGGCAGAGGAGAGGTTCCCAGCAGGACTTTGGCAGCCTGTACAAGGCTGCATGTCAAGCAGAAATGCCAGTGAAGGAGGCAGGTGTGAATGGAAAAACCAGGGTGAAAGCTCTGGTTGAGTAAATGGTGGAATAAATCCTTTGGAAAAGGCTTCTTTAGGAGTTGGTGTGAAGAGGAGTCGTGGCAACAGATGGATTGCAAATGATCAAAATCCTCAGTGTGGCACCACAAAACATTGCACCGATGGCTTGAGGAGGCACACACAGCTCCTGGAGTTCTAACTTGCTTTTTATCAAACGTGGCATAAGGCATAGAGATGTGAGGGTATAGGCATAGCTAAGTGTCTTTTTACTTTTAAAGGGGTATTGTTTGTGATTAATCAGTGTTTTCTGCCTTATAGGCCTGCCTCGTCCCCTCAGCTCTCACACGATGATACTCATTCACGCATTGAACATTATGCTAGCAGGTATGAGACCAGCTGGACATTAGGCAGATCTTTCTCTAAAATTACTTTTAAAAGAAAAAAAAGGAAGAGCTAGAGGCTACTTGGGCAGTTCTTAAAGAAACATAAAATTTGGGATTTTGCTGTCCAGGCTCTGGATGCAAGAGCATCATCTGGTCCTGTTAACCAGCCCATCCTAACTTGCATGCCAGAGCACCTGTGTGGTCAGAATTGGTCTTTAGGTCCCTTGGGTTCCTCATTAAGCTGTGTGCCCAGCTACTGATATTTTAATAGGACCTGTGGTGATACGACAAGAGGTAGTGTTTTAAACTAAAAGAGGACAGATTCAGACTAGATGTAAGGACGGAATTTTTGTAATGAGGACGATGAAGCAGTGGGAGCAGGTGGCCCAGAGAGGTGGTAGATGCCCCATCCCTGAAAACATTTGAGGTCAGACTGGATGGGGCTCTGAGCCTCCTGTTCGAGTGGAAGATGCCCCTGCTCAGTGCAGGGATGTTGGACCGGAGACCTTTAAAAGTCCCTTCCAACCCAAACCCTTCTGTGATTCCACATAGGGTTTAGTTTTTAATATGGACCCTGATATAATAGTAAAAATGAGAAGAGCAGGAACCTCCAAACTTTCATATGAATCTCAGGTGTCATTATAGTGTTAATTCACCTCATGAAATACCACAAACAGGATTTTTTCTTGATTTGGAGGATTAAAATAGTGATATATCACTGCTTTAGTTCAATTCTCTGCTTTCATACTGCTCCAAAGAATCAACAAGTGGACTAATTGTGCAAATACGAAAATGTTTTTTTATCAGGCAATAGATTTTCAAGGGTTGAGGTAATGAAAGATAGTTATTTTGGCCTCTTTCTCTTGTCCAGTATCACTTGATCAGAAGAGGTGTTTCTGAATTATGCAGAACATTTTAGGAGGGGCTGAGTGTGAAAACTAATGAGAAATGACAGATTGTTACAGTTTTGACAATGACATTGCCAGGTACAAAGCAATTTGTGTAATCTCCTGGCATCTTAAGGCTTTTCTTTGATTTTGGAATTAATTAATCAAGAGAAGTTGGAATATAACCTCAGAGAAAGGGCTGAAAACTTAGAAGTGAGCTTAGCCAGGCCATGGTAACAAACAATCTTTTGTGATAGCTTATTGCAAAACCTTTTGGTAATCAACAGCGAGTGTAAATTAATTTGAGTTTCAAATTCATCAAAAGCATCAC
Organism: Trochalopteron elliotii; assembly: GCA_024734555.1. NCBI lineage: Eukaryota > Metazoa > Chordata > Aves > Passeriformes > Leiothrichidae > Trochalopteron > Trochalopteron elliotii. The sequence continues at coordinate 2,195,872 of JANPWX010000081.1, read as the reverse complement.
ACTCTTTAATTCTTTCCAGAATGTTAGAACAAACAAAATTTTTGAAAAACATAATTGGTTTTAATGAGTCTTGTTTATTTTTCCACAGGCTAGCAGAAATGGAGAACACCAATGGTTCTTACCTAAATGACAGTATTTCACCTAATGAGAGCATGTAAGTTGGCTGTTTTCATCGTTTTGACATGTATTTTCATGGGAAGGTTAATAACTTGTAATGAAATTTTGTAGTGCTGAATTTGCATGGCCATGTATCACATCTGGTTCAATTTAATGATGTGCTCATGTGCTTTTAATTTGTATCATAGTGTCTGGATTGGTGGCTTGTAGCTTAATACCAAATTATACAACAAATGATTGATACCTTCAAAATTTAAACCACTAATTTCTTTCCAAAAATTACTGATATTTTCAGCCAGTAATGTCCATATTCAAAATAAGGTCAATGAGTTCTAAGGACAAAGATACAAAAAACCCCCTTCTATCTTAGTTCAAGCTTAATTATAGTTAAATTGCTGTAAGCTAGAAAATGTTGGTGTGGGAAAAGTGTCACACAAAACGTAAGTGAGGCTAAACAGAAATCTTTGGTCTACAAATACCTGAGATACAGCAAGTGTAAGCCAGGAGGGACTGGTCATCACCATGAAATACTAGCAGTAGTAAACTGTAAGTTGGACAGATCACTGACAAGCATTCATTGTATTACGTAAATATAGGGTTATAAATAAAATTTTTGATTTTTAAGAATTAGTTAAATCTGATATCTCACTGAAACCCTTTGTGGTTCTCCTCTGATAATATTCATGCTCTTGTTTATTCTCTGAATACAAGGACAAAGAACTAACTGTGAGACTGAAGACAGCGCAGAAGCAGCTACATCATAGATGTGTTGAAAATTTGGTCTTGGTTCAGTAACTGTGTAGAAGAAGCCATAGCATGGATTCTGAATCAATCAGATATGAAAACCCCAACTTCTGTAAAAATGTCTTTATCTATTCTACATGATCTCATCCTTACCACAGTTTAAGGGATGGATTTTTTTAAAAAATCAGACAAATAAATTTGTAGCAGTCCTTCACAACACAGAATTCTGGCCAATTTTATTCACTTAAATTGAGATTCCAAATGAATAGCATTTTATGAGGTTGATTCTGAGCCTGTGAGCTCATACTGTTCTTGGATAGAGATAAAGCTGTTTCTTTGTTGTCAAAATAGTTTCTCTTTTGACTTGGTAGGATTGTTGCATACCAGTTTTGAAAGAAAATATCCTGTAGAACCAAGTTCATTGTTTTAATATATTGGTAAGAGGGGAAAGGTAAAATGATGCCTCAAAACTAATATAGGTGCAATGTCAGTATAGTTTCATGCAGTTAATGAAAACTTTGTTTCCAAGTTGTAGTTGATTTTGTATTACTATGGACAGTAGTAATGCTCTAACAGATGGAATTTTGTGTTGTCCCACTGAAATATTTCAGTGTCCTTGTCATGGAAATCATGCATACACTGTATCTCTTGTATTACACTTTGGTCTCACTGTTCAGTTCATTTTTTTGGTCAACTGGAAATTGTACTAGCGTGATTCAATTAGTAAGTTGACTATCCAGTTTATTCCTCAGTTTGTACTATTAAAATGAGGATAAAACTGTGCATTTTGAATTTTGGAAGAAATGTTACCCAGATAGATACAAATTGCAGCAAAATCAAAGCTTAACATGGATGCACAAATGTAATTACTTCGATTTTGCTTGTCAGATTATGCTTAAGTATTATTCGTTATTCTTGCCGGGTTTGGATTATTTGGCTAATCAGTACAGGTAGAGTGGTAGATGGAAACAAGGAAGGCAGGAAATAAAAACACAACTTATACATTTGTATATCACAAAACATTTTATTTTATAGTGTCACTGCAATGATGTATAAAATATCGGTGCAGGCTGAAAATCACACAAAAAGAGTATGATTGTAAAGTGACATTTTATTGCAGTAGTTATGTCACTTGTTCACTCTTAATTCACTTATGATCCGTAAGAATATTTATAAATGCAAAGCAGTGGTTTAAAGGAAATTACAGTTGAAATGCTTCATGAAAAGTATAAATTTAGGAACTGGCAAGCCTCTCCTTTTGTGAAAAATTAATTCTTCTCTTTTATGAACTAATGTTAATGTGCTCTACATTGCTTTGGCACTCCTGCAGTCATAAAATTGCATCATTAACATTTTCAGAACAAAATGAAAACAAGGAAGATTATAGTTTTTGAACAATAACAGCTGTTCAAAATGCCTGTTAAGTTCTGGTTTAGAAACATAACAGAAAAAAAACATAGACTGACTAGTCTGAATTATTTTGTTCTGTGAGATCTCCAGCAGCAGTGTCATTTTTATTGACACTGTCTTATGGTGTCAGGAGAAACCTTTCATGGTTTCTCAGTGACTGCTGGTGTAAGTTGCATTGCTTAGAGCTTGGATGCATCTCCTTAGCACCTAAACCACATCTAAAATAATCCATGTAGTTCTGGGAGGTGATTGAGGTCTTCAGAATTGTATTTCCTTTTCTCTTCTAGAGATATTTTTGTTTCAGATGCCAGACAGCTTCAGGGGCAATAGAAATAGAGAAAGAGATCATATGTATTAAACAGAACATATTTGTATTCTGACAGTGTACATCACTTCTAAATTTAAAAAAAGCCAAACATCTGAGTGGAAAATAACATCCTTCATTTTATTAATTCAGGCGTTTTCCTTTGTTTACTTAGTTTAGAATGTTACAGAAAAAAAAAGATAAATAAAGCACACACTTACTACATAAGAAGAGTTTGTAGGTACAAAAACAAATGCATTGCCTTTGCTTGAGTGACCCTTCCACAATGCAGATCAGGCAGCAGAAGATTGCTTTTTTTTTTTGCAAGCAAATTCCTAATTGAAGTTTGTCAAAAGAGGAGAGCTGAGGTTGTCAGCTGTTGCAAAACTTGGCTTTAAGTATCTGAGAAGCTGAGAAGGAGGGAGGTGGTCTCTGCACAGAAGGAAAATTACCAGAGACTCAGTGAAACAGGTCAGCAGATTTGTTTTAAGGTGCATTGCTCTGCTGTTGGTTGCAAAGAGTTCAGCAAATCTCTTTGTAAGAAATGAGAGACTAGGAGTGAATCATCTCCTCATATTCACTGTGAAGTTGAAAAGAAGGAAGGGAACAGCCTGTTTCATCCTCCTCTGTTTTCCAGCGATGATGAACACTTGTTAATCCAGCACTACTGCCAAAGTCTGAACCAGGAGTCCCCCCTGAGCCAGCCCCGAAGCCCTGCCCAGATCCTGATTTCTCTGGAGAGTGAGGAAAGAGGGGAGCTGGAGAGAATCCTTGCAGACCTGGAGGAGGAAAACAGGTGGGTTACACCACCAGCTGCTGAACTTGAAGTAAAAAGTCTGAAAAATAATTATACTGCACATTAGGTTGCAGCTAATAGGCACAGCTAAGTGTCTTTTTATTTTAGGGATAAAATGAGTTATAAAACTGCATTTCCTTCTGTCAAACAAGACAAATATGACTAATTTCATAGTGGGTAAAAGTTGGATCCTCTCTCTGTTCTCTTTGTTTGGTGTTGCTTCTTGCCATTTCTTTAGTCTTTCAATACAAAGTGTCATTTACCACTTCTAACTTTAAATTCAATTGAAGTTATTTTCATTAATCACCATTAAAAAAACCCAACTGCATACATGAAGCATCTGCAGTCCTCTTTATACAGTACTCTGGAACCTTGTGTCATCAGCACAAAAATCAGATCTTGACCCTGGAAGACTGGTAATTACAACTGTGGATTATCAAAACCAGATTGTCAAATATAAAACATTTAGTTCTACCAAAAAAAATGGGTTTGTTTGCCTTCCACAATCGGATTTTTATAGTACAGTCTATTGGCATTTTCATGCTTTTTTTTTTCTTAATTCTGTAAGAGTTAGTAGTTCTGCTTATATTGAGGGTTTAATGCACTAATCATTTACCTGAGGCTTGTCAAGGAAATAATGCAAGAGTTGGCAGTGTCATAGATCTTCTCTCCATGTATATCTTCTTTGGATGGTGCTACTCAATTACAGTGGCTCCATCAGAGACTTTTTATCAGGAGGATTTGAGAGAATGGAGATTGTAGGCATCAAGAATGAGGAAGATATTTCACACAGAAAGCTGTAGTAAACAAAGCTCTTGCTCACTGAACAGCAGGGAGATTTTGTTTGAAACAAACCACAAACTTCCTACTACATAGCACGTAAAGCCCAAGTGCTTTCTATAGTGGAGAAAAATCAGTATTTTGAAATAAAACATCACACTTTGCATGCTCAGGACTGTAGCTAAGAAATATCTAGTAGCTAGTACAATACAGATTATGACATAGCTTCATTTTCAGGAGATGGGTGTTATTTTTTTAAACAGCAATATGTGGTGCATCATGGAAGAAGGAAAAAATGATAATGCTTGTCTCTCTGTATACAAAATAAGCTGCCTAGCAGAAGGGAGGGTGACTTTTAAAGCAGACTTGTTTTAGGTTAGAAAGGTAGGATATGAAAACTAGTATGACATGGATCTAGATAGCTAAATAAGCTAAAAACCCCTTGGGAGTTCATGCCTTAAATTTCAGCATGGGCTTTATTTAATTTAGCAGTTACTGATGAGGGATGGCAAAAGATCTCTGGCTGGAATTACACCTTAAAAATACCTGGTTTGAAGTTTACCAGTCCTGGATTAAACTGGAGCTGTAGTCTGTAAGGTTGTTTTTCTCACCTGTACTACTGGAGGCACAGTTATGGACAATGGGATGCCACCACAGGCAGCTTTGCCTTTTGTGGGTGCTCAACACAGCAGGCCCAGAGAGCTCTGTCTCACAGCGTGGAGGTCACACTGCCCTGATTTTTACTGATTATGACAAAATCATGACTTTTGTCTTTGCAAACTGCTATAAATAACTTGCATGTAAAATGTAAGGTAGCTGCTGAAAAGTTATTGTTGTCCTGGTTGCTTGTCACAGCCAGATGACCGTGATTTTATGGATGAAATACTGGTTCCTGTTTAGAAAAATAAGCTCATCAGACAGGATCAGTCAGGAGGCATTAATATAACTTAGCTACTTTTAAAAACAGTTCTGTCCCTTTAGATTTCTATTCCCTAGTCGTTCTCCTCCGTCAAGTTTGCACAAACCTTTCTTGGCTGTTGCCAAAGGTAATCTGCAGCCTGACACCTAATTCCCTGTGTGAACCTGGTTCCAGTGGGTGAACACATCTTCCTTCCCATGCATATCCTAAAACACCCTCCATGTAAACTTTAATTACTGCCTCAGGATGGAGGCATTCCTTTGTTCCTGGGGTGCATCTCCTTGCTGCTGCTGAGCTGGATGTGGTGCACGAGTTGCCCTTTCCTGCCTGTGTTGGCCCGACTCCTGTTGCAGTTACCACACTTGTGATAACTTCTGACAACTCAGGTTTAGCTCTCTCTGCTGTGTCTTGTACACTTCTACAGTAAGAATCAGGCCATGCAGTCACTTCTCAGCAGCTCCCAGGAAAGCAGCCACAAGTGATGCCTCAGTATCAAGTACCAAGAAGAAGCAGGGCTGTGATGCTGGGAACACCTCATTGTCATTTCTCTTTTTCTTCTGCTCTCCACAGTTTCCTGCTTTTCAAAAAAGCCCTTTTCTCTTTTGCTTTGTCTCTTTTGAGCTGTTGATTGAATTCTGACCTTCATTTGGGTTTCAGCTGCAGTTCCTGGCCTCCCAGGTATTTCCATCTTGACTTGTTGCTTAAATGAAAAAGACCCTTTGAAATTGTAATTCTGAGGTTTTGCTTTTGGACAGTTTAAAAACTCTGTTGCCTATTTTGAATTCTTCTGAAATGCATTCTCTAACTTACAAACTAAGCTAGCTGTGACGTGGTTCTGGCTGGGGTTTTGTCAGTTCCAAGGACCTCTTGTTAGATATTCATTATTTATCTGCTAGCATTTTAAGACCTTGGTGCATCTGTAGCTTGTAAGTATGACTTCCTTAAATAATGTATGGCTAAGATTTGGCTGCTAAATAATTTATATTTGTTAAAATGTGAGCATTTTAGTGAATATTTTCAATGGCTGAAAATGTTTTATTTGAGTTTTACGTCTTCAGGCTTATGCTGAGTTCTGCATCACATGGAATATTGTGATAAGACCATTTCTGTATTCAACAGACAAAAAGCAATCTTGCTATTGAAGGCATTATTACTGTATTGCAATATAAAAGAAAAATCCAATTATAAAACCCCTTCAAAAACTATTTCCTCAAGAGTGAATGTATTTCAGGGAGAGAGAAGACAAGTTTTTGTTGTCCATCTAAAGCAATACATTACATAGGTTGCACAAGTAGGATAGGTAATACTGGCTAGGGTGTACTGTAGTGGCATTAAATAGAAAGCATGTGGTTCTGCAGTGGCAGAGTCAAAACTTTTTGCAAAGAATTCAAATGCCTTCCTGCTATTTTAATGAGTCAGGAAAGTGGATGTTTCCTGATATTTTAGTTGAACTGAGTTCTTCAGTGTGAGAGGGAGACTTCTGTCATGTTCTCTCCTCTTCCTCCCAGCTCTGAGCTGTCCTGTAACAAGAACTAAGTAGATGAGATCTCCAGCCAGAGCTATTTGCCATTCCTTTGCTTTTCCTGACTTGCAGTGGGAGTGCAGTGGGCTGTGTGCCACCAGAGAAAGCACTGACACCCTGAATCTCAAAGCTGCCCTGTTTTGGTGTTCCTTCAAATCTGAAGAATGATGAATGGCCTCCTCACATAAGTTCCTTCTGTATAGTTGCCAACAGCAAGAAAGTGATGCATTTCTAAACATGCTGTGGCTCCTTTTGGTATTTGTTTTGGCATTGGAGAAGGGGAACTAGATTTTCGGAGTGTGAAGCATCCTGAGTAAACACTGTCATTCTAGTGAGGGACAGGGGGTAGCTGGTTCAGTTGCAATCTTTGTCTGTTCCTTCAGACCACTGATTTTCTGTAGGGAGATGAGAAATAACATGTATTCACAAATTCTCAATTGCCTTTGAGAGGACTACTCAGCAAACAGAGTCCACTAGGATTTCTGTCACCAGGCAATTAATGCTGCCAGTGATAGATGTGATTAATAATTCATGCACTCTTTACTACTCAGCTCTGTACAGTTGCATAAATCAAGGTTACACTGCATGCTTCCTATGTTACTCTTCTTCACAAATGCCTCCAAGAGTTGCTAGTGTTGTAAATAGAATCTATGGGGTTTTTTGAATATTCTCTTACTGAGGAAGGGTTCATTTTCCAGTGATGAGTACATGCAGCAGCATTGTTTGTTTGTGACAGCCAGATGTCAAAGTCACCCACTCTGAGCTGTGGTGGAGGCAGGTGAGGTTTCCATGTGCTGCCCATGCTTGCTCAGTTGCATTCATTTAGAGAGGAGCATGTTTGTATCTCCCCTTTCTCTTATGTCCTATTTTATGGTGAAAGTGTCAGAGAGTGCTTCTCCTCAGAACCCTGAGGGCTGTGGGCAGTGCCTTGGGTGCCTGGCTCACAGCAACAGCCCTTTCACCACACAGATTAAAACTGTTCCAGAAGGAGGAATAAGCACCATTTATTCTCTCTTAGGATATTCTTACAGCATTTTTCAAATTCTTTCCTTTTTTAATTTTCAGCTTTTTTTTCATTATGTTAATACACCTCTTCACTGCTGTATGTTTAGATCCCAGTTATTATTGATTGTGTGCACTGCACATCACTCATGCCTCTGAAGCTACAATGAATCTCAGTTCTCTGGATGGAGGACTGTGTAGCTGGACTGAAAAGGTGCAGCTGGAAAACTCAGTAATACAGGTGCACTGGAAAAACCCACATGCATCCTTCAAAATTACATTCCTTTGTTCCAACACTATTACAGTATTTAATTACAGAACTCCCAAATCCTGACATACCTCTGGTTGGAAAAAATGCAATATCTTTTACATATTTTTTTTCAGTAGGCTTTCAAGAAAGATTTTTTAATTATTTTTTATCAGACATGAAAGGATTTTTGTCTGAATTACTCCCTGGTCCTTACTTGTATTTCAATACCACCATTACTGGAAGGACTTCTCTGTGTTGATACAGGTGATAATTGCAGATTTCTGTGTAGCTAGGTATCTGATTATGTTTTAAGTATGACCAAGTGCATTTATTTAGTTTCCCTTAGGGTGATGTTTTATCTTTTGCTTTACAGCACTTCAAACTTTAGAGTCTGCTGTTGGTAGAGTATGGGCTGTATTGTGCATCTGGGAAATTCCTCATGGGGTAGTGACAGCCACTATCTGTGGACTTTGTGAAAAGCAGGCTTGATGATCATCCCTGTATAAACTTCAGTCAGCAATAACACCATGTGTAATGAACACGTTGTCGTGTTCATTCCTATTCCCTTTTGTATTTTTATTAATTATTCACCAGTTTGTTCAGCTAGAAGTATCAGAAGACATTAAGTCAGGCGGAAGGCATAACTTACATGACAATATCTATTCCCAGTATAGATAGCCCTTTTTTTCTAGATAATTTTCATGAACTTGAAATTCTGTATTTCACTAAAACAAAAAACTTCACTGGAAAAAAAACAACCTCTCTATAGTTCTCTCTCTTTGTGTGGGTTTTAAGGGAAGAAATCTTGAATTTTGAAACAGCCCGAAGTTAAAAATTATTAGCCCTTATTTTTTTCAATAGTTTAAAATTTCTGCAGAGGAGGGATCATATAGGTCAGACATCCCTTAGGGATTGTGTGGGTTGGGGGTGCCACAGTCCCAGGTTTGGACATGTCCATCATGCAGCTGCTGAGGAGCACAGGGATCTTTGAAGAACAGTCAGTGGCTTGTCTTTGTCCTTGGCGTTGCTTTCTCAGCTGTATGAAATGATCCGTCTTTCTTCAGTTCTCCTTCTGGTCACAATAATGTTCTTTTAGAAGTGGGTTTTTTGGGAGCTTTCTGAGGTACTGTTAAGCTTCCAGACCAAACTGTCACAATGTGTTGTGGTTTGCAGGCAGAACTGGCAAAAGGTGTCTGTTCTCACAACCTCAAATAAGAGCGAGTTGGAAAAAGTAAAATCTGGGTCAGTGCTTGTGATGAGTAAGCAGTTACCAGAGTGTCGAGCCTTTTTTTCCCCTCTGGGAAGCTGTAGAAGAACATCATAGCAATGAAATCCCAGTGCAGTTTGTTAGGCCTCCCTTGCCTAGGAAGTTTCTGCTACAAGTTACTATTTTTGCGGTTTTGGAGTGTTATCTTTAACAAGGTTTCAGTTTCTTACCTTCTGTGCTTTCCCTGCTCAGTAGATTTTTTGTTTCATGTGGAGCACTGTAGATCATATTAATCTATGGAACGTTTTACTGAAGTAAAATTGGAGTTTTATGGAATAAAAGAAAAAGCTTAGCAGTGCCATAAAGTTACAGTAGACAGTAGCACTCTAGGCAGGACAAAGACAATGGAAATTATAGCCCCAAAGGTCAGTGCAGTTCCGTTTAACAGACTGGGTTACTAATTCTCATCTTCAGTTAATAATTTTTGCCTTAGGCTGGAAATGCATTTGCAGATCCGAAGAGAGGAGAATGATATGACCTGACTGACAGCCAAGTTCTGTGTTTTGCTCTGACTTTTTGTGTGGCTGCCTCTCTGAGGTTTCTCATCTGTAAAACAGATCGACCAGCCAGGTGGTCCCTGCTTTGGTTTAGTGTTTGTGACGTGCTGTGGTAACTCTGAGTCCTCCTTTAGCACTAATGGCTCCTCAGGTGTAGCCATGTGTGGAAGGGAACTGGCAGTCCCACTTCTGCTGGGGAGGATAAAGGGCAGGAAGCTGAGGGAGGGCTGAGCCCAGGACAGCCCATTCCTGGCTTTGGGAGGATGTCTGGAGTCTCCTGCATGAGGTACCCTGGGAGAGAATCAGCTGTGAGTTCTGGTGATGCCAAGAGCCTTTAGGCAACTTGCATCACAGATCCATCTAATACCAGATTGTGGGGACCTGCAGGGAGCAAGCCCACAGGTGTGTGCATTTAGGAGAGGGAAGGGCAGTTGATGCAGGTGGGCCCTGAGAAGTGAGACACATCACACCATAAAGCTTTTGCCCTCTTGTCACTTGTCACCAGGAACCTGCAGGCAGAGTATGACCGGCTGAAGCAGCAGCACGAGCACAAGGGCCTGTCCCCGCTGCCGTCCCCGCCGGAGATGATGCCGGTGTCCCCGCAGAGCCCCCGCGACGCCGAGCTCATCGCAGAAGCCAAGCTGCTCCGCCAGCACAAGGGCCGCCTGGAGGCCAGGATGCAGATCCTGGAGGATCACAACAAACAGCTGGAATCGCAGCTGCACAGGCTGAGGCAGCTGCTGGAGCAGGTGAGTCCTCAGGCATTTCGTCTTGGTCTCTGAAGAGTAATTTTCCAAACAGGGTGTGAAGCGTTATCGATAGCAAGAACATACCAAGAAATCATATCTGTAGAGGCGAGTCAGAGAAAAGTACAAAACTGTTTCTTACAGGTTGCAAGTGAGAATGTGGGAATCAGGTTTCAGTGTGCTTATTCAGCCTTCTTCCTTGTTTTATTCAGAATTAAAATGTATTGCTTGCATGGATGAATTTACTTAAAAATAAACTGAAAATTGTGTGTATTCATGGAATAAATAAAAATTACAGAGATATAAAGTAGTGAGCTGTTAATAGCAATATCACTTTTTTCTTCAATTCCAGCCACAGGCAGATGCCAAGGTGAATGGTACAACACTGTCATCTCCTTCTACCTCTTTGCAGAGGTCAGGCAGCAGTCAGCCAATGCTTCTTCGTGTAGTTGGCAGCCAGACTTCAGAAACCATGGGTAAGAGAACCAAGCTCAGGTTGTCACAAAAAATAATTATGTCCCATTTGCCAGGAAAAAAGTCCTTAAAGACAGAAAACCCTTTTCCGTTTAGTTCATATGAAATTAAGTAGACATTTGCAGTGATCTTCCGTGTCATCTGGCTGTTTACACTTTCCATCCTCATTATGATTCAGGCTTTGCTTTTGATCATGATGCACCCAGTAGCTTGGATATTTTGATATTAAACACAAAGCTCAGCCAGAGCTTGACTTCTGAAAACAAATGTCGCTGAAAAGCTAACTGTTCTATTCAAACTGACTTTCTGTTATTAAGCATGACATGACTGATTTAAATGTACCTAATATCAATAATGGCTAAGAGACTAAATGTATGATTAGTCACATCCCCATGTTAAATGATGTGATCTTCTTTTTAATATGTTGTGGCTCAATCAGTAGGATGGAGCTGTCACTCACAGGCAGTGCTCATCCAGTGGCTCTTCCAAGTATCACATTGGAAGTGATAATGATCATCAGAGTTGTGGAGTAAGGTTAAATAATAATATTCTGTAGCTGGAGGTTGGAATTATTATTTTGGTGCTTTTAGTAACTGCCATGTGGCACTTTCCTAATTTCCTGTCTGTTGCATAATTAGTAAGTATTTATTACCAAGTGGCAAGAATTTTCTGCTAGTAAAAAAGCAATCAATCTTTTCAGCATCTTTAAGCAAATGCACTTATATTACTTCAACAAGATGATGTTTCAAGTCTGATGATAATATTCAGCTTCATACAGAGAAATTTATTTTATGTATATTAGTGAGAGGCTTAAGTGAGAGCTTTTCACTGCTATTAGGGAAAGTGTCAATGGCAGTGAGAAATGTAATGGGAGGACACATTCTGCTGTGTCTAAATTTCTGTTGTGGTAGGAAATGCAGCTTTTTGTTTTGGAAGGGCTTGTTCTTCCGTTCCAAGTGTGAGCAATAATTTCAGCCTATTACAGTATCAAACAATATAGGTTCTGTACAATCTGCAGTAAAAATGTGAAATGCATAATACCTTTAGGAATGCTGAAGTTGAAATCCTGGGGGTGAGAGTACAATCACAGGTAACAGGAATTTATGGAAAAAGTAAAAATGGACCTTTCATTAATCATGTTACCAGTGGGGAAATATTTTTTTATGTATGACATACACTGAGTAGATAAAACACATTAGTAGTGGTGTAATTTGCATCAGCTTTCCGAAGAAATTTCATGAATTTCATCACATATAATACATGAATTAAAATACAATTAAAAGAAAAGATAGGAAGACAGTGTTTCCCAGACATCTTACTAAAAGTCTTGTAGTTTTATATTTCATCCTTTACTGGGACAAAATACAAAAATACACTTCTTTTCATTTGACTCAGTCTAAAATTATTCCCATTTATGTTGCGAGACTGGAATTAATTGATTAACACCACAGAGTCATATAAGCTGCTGAAACTTCTTACAGCAAATATTTAGACATAACTTGATTTTATTTGATTGGTTCGATGGAGCCAATATGTGGGAGGACAGGGAGATGTTATCAGTAGGATCATCCTGAGGCCCAGCAGAGCCACACTGTTGGCAGCAGAGAGTGGAGCTTATAAAAAGAATTACTAACCAGGCTAACAAACCACAACTAATTCAGTTTGCCAAGTGTCCTTTCACACCAGAAAGCTTTGCTTGCTTGGCTCAGAGTTTTCTGAAGCACAGCTTTAAAATACTCCTGAATTGTGAAGGGAGGCAGAGTGGTGTTGTAAATAATGCTCCCATGCAGTAACCATGTGCCGAGGAATGAGGGAGCCATAATTTTTGAGAAAATACTGAGGATCTCGAGGTGTCTCAGGCAATGAGACAAGGTATGGTAGCTTTTATATGTTCTCCTCTTTAAAATTAGACCTTGGTTGTTTTTTTCACTTGAAAACCCACTGTACTTATGTCCTTCTGCTTTCCTGAGGAGAGATTGCTGTGAAAGGTGTTCCACCGGCAGTGTTTTGGTAAAAGCAGTGACCCACTCAAACCCTCATTTACAGATGGAATTTATTTGCTAACTTGGAAGTACACCTGGGCAAGTGGAAAGGTTCTGTTTTCTCATCATGGAGTCCTAGTGGGAAAGTCCTTACCCTTGGCCTTTCTCCCCCAGCAGGGTAGCAGCAGAGGAGGTTCTCTGAGATATATGAGGCAGGAGGCTGTTCTGAATTTTAATTTGTTCAGGTACCACCAGAATATTTGAGACTCACTTAGCTCCCTAAACTTTTTGTAGAAACACAAATGGGGAAGGCTCTTTTGGGTAAAGAGAGGAGACTGACCTCTGAAGGTATCTTTACTTCTGTCAAGTTGCTTGGCTGATATCTTACGTTGTCCTTTACAAGAAAATGCTCAGAAAAAAATCATCCAAATGAGGAAAAAAATTAACACATTTTAAATAAAAAATACAACATTTTTGAGGGTCAGCAGTTCAGCTTGTGTCAGCACTTACGAGGACATTTGGAAATTGGTACCTGTCTTCAGTTCTTGACCAGGACAGCAGAACCACTGCCCTTTTATTGTGATCTTTGGGGCCAGGAGGCTTTCTTCAGGCTGATAAAATCCTTAGCCTGCGTAGAAGCAGTGAGATCTCTTCCTGAATTTTCATCTTGACATTCAGCAAAGGCTGCAAGGACATTGCTTTTGCTAAGACACCTCTGTCAGTGCAATGCCTGATGTGAAAGTAACTCATGGTGTGAGTTGATTTGTGTGAACCCAGCACCACTGGAAAGCTGAACAAACTGCAAGCAGCCTCAGCAACTATTTTTAGACCATTAATGGAATAAAAGAAGCTGATACAAAGACCATCATTTATATGAATTAAGTGCTTCTTGCAGACACTCTATCCCATTTCTTGTGCTGGAGTGGGAGAAATCACTCTTGGTCAGAAATAACTCTTGTTAAACTCCTGGCTTAAATATAGGCAGCCCTGAAATGCTCCTTTCATATCCCCTTTTCTAGGTTTTTCACTAGCATGGAGCACCTCAGTGTTTAAAGAATGTAAATGTTAACAGAAAATCAGACAGTTTCCTACTCAAATAGGGCAAGACATGTTAGAATAAAGGGTCATTAAGTCATTTTCAAGAGAAGTATGTAACTCAGTTATTACAGCAGGCAAAATTGCTTTTCTGTTTCAGTAGAGATAAAAGATATGTAGTATAAAAGGAAAATCTCACTCAAAGTATATCCTTTAGGTGTATTTTTTTCCAGATGCTTTATTTATATTGGAGGCTAGGATCTGCATTAAAAACAGCATATGCATTTTAGTTATATGAACCCATGAGCAAAAAAAAAAAAGATGCAGTAAAAATAAAATGTATTGAATTTCCCATTAAGCTGCTGCCCTATAATCAGGTTATAGAAATTATTCAGTGGGAGAAATGTATTTCGCTTTATTAAACTGCTGCTAAAGCCTTTTACAGTACAATTGAGTGTTCTTGGAGCGCCAATCTGATGCAATTAAACTGTCAGAAATATTAATACTGATGCAGATGAGAATCTGGGTTTCTACTGATTTGCACAGCTAGGCAAAGCAGTGCCAACATGAACCCAGCACTATTAGAAAGCTGCTCAACAGCAGCACTCACAACAGCAATTTCTTTTTCCATTAATAGAACAAGAGAAGCTGAAATGACGAGTGTCATTTATGGAACTGGATGTTCCTAGCAGACATTTTACCCTCCTTCTTTTACCAGAGTAGATTATTTCTCAAATCCCCTTCTATGAATTAAAATAGTGTTAATAGTCTCCAATCACTCATTTAATTTCCCCTAGATCCTTATAAAGAAAGACAGCAGTAACAGTCAACAAAATTCACCTTTGAAATTTTTATTGTATGCTAAGCAGAAAATGTGTCTGAGCGAACAGCCTTAGCTTTGAGGGGGATACAATGGGGCAATACAAACTGTTAGCACAGGCTCTCATGCAGTGGTGTGGATTTGCTTTGCAGGTGAGGATGAGCTGCTCAGCCCCCCCCAGGACACAAGCACAGGTTTGGAGGAAGTGATGGAGCAGCTCAACAACTCCTTCCCCAGCTCCAGAGGTGAGCGCTGCTGCCTGTGGCAGATGAGAGGGAAGAAGATAAAAGTGTTTTCTGTTCCTTGATGTTTTCAGGGGGTTGTGTTTTGGCATCAGATGTTTTTGCTGCTCTTTGTTTTCATTTTAACAATAGCTGTAGAGTTTAAACCTGTCTTGTTTAGAGTGGAGGAGCAGCCTGTTCCTTCTCACCTTAAGCTAACTCCACAGGTAGCCCTTGCTAAATATGTGGATGAAACAGTGTCTTTGTGAGACTCTTTCTTCCCCAAGCATTTTCTTTGCTTCCCTTTTGCCATGTTCCTTTTTTCACAGCTTTCCTTCTTTTTGGTTGATCCCCTTGATGATTTATTTTTTAATACACGTCTTAGCACATTTTCTTTCTGTCCTTATCCTTCTCCAAGGCTGTGCTTTGATATACTTATTAGAGTTCTAAGTCAAAGTTCTCAACCATGTAGCCCTCTGAGGCATGGAGAAAGAACTAGTGGGATGCTTGTTTGTGCAGCGTAAGCTGCACATGTTCATTCAGCTACAGCCTTTCTTTCATTGTTTCCATTTCTCTCATTCCTGTTGTTTGCTAAAAATAGGCATTTAGATTACCAGTATTTATTTGTCCAACCTTTTTTTCATTTAAGTTCTTTTCTGAGCCCAGAAGGAAATACTCTGCTGCCAAGAAAAATGGCTGAGATTCCTAGCAGGAGATGGGAAGTTTGGGATATTGGCTGTTGTGTGAAAAGAGGCTCAGCCATGAACCTCTTCGCAGGAGAAAGTTTTGGTATTGCCAGCTTGATAAGTGGATTTCAGGGGGCATAGACTTCCTGCAGGAGCCTTGCACAACTTTCACACATCAGCCAGGGGTTCTTCTTCAGGAGATAAATGCTCTAACCTTTGTACTAAGCTTTCTGTGGAGTCAGGTTGTATTCATCCTTTGCTTTCAAAGCAAGTTCAGCTCTCACCAGAAACCACCTGTGAGCAGTGGGACAAAAGTCATATAAACCATATAAGATCTCGTGCTGTAGATCAAAAGATGGAATAATTTAGAAAGATATCATTGAATAAAGTCTAGTACAATAAATTGTCAACTGCACTCAGCTCCACCTCAACATTATGTAAAAGAGTCCTATGTTCAGCCCTCGTTTTTAATTGCTATGAGAGACAACAGAGGAAAAGTCCTTCTAACATTGCTGTGTAGATTAAAATGGACTTATTTTTAAAGTTGCTCTGTACACAAGGTTACAATAGACAATGTTTTCTTATTAGTGACCATCATTAGTGTAAATATGTTGTACATAGATCTTGCATAGTCACAGCTGTCCAGATGTATGTATCCTATGTGTAAAAATAATCAGCAAATGTGATACCTAATTTCTGTTCACAGGTGATGACACTGGCAGTGTTTCTTTTTAAAAACAAGCTTAGTTTTCTGTGAAATAGGAGCAATTTATGAAACAAAACTTAATGAGATGTTTGAAATAGAGTGGTTCATTTCCTGTGTTGAATAAATAGGTAGAGGTCAGTCTGTTAGACGTCACCTTCTGCTTACTGAGGACAGAAAATGGTTTTTTTATCTTACTAGTGAAAAACGCAAAGCTTCATGAAACAAACTGAGAGAACATAAAATTTAGTAGGAAAAAGAAGTGAAATTGATAAGATTAATTTTGTAAATTAATCTGTAGCTTCAGATTTTCATTCTTGTGATGCAAAATGTGATCATTTAGCTAGAGAGAAAGAATGTAGCCCCTTATTTTGTTTCTTCATTCAGCAACTGTGTTGAAAACATAGTAGATGAGCACAAGCATCCACAAAAGGTATTGCAGCTTATGTAGTTAGTTCTGTGTCTGACTGGCAGCCATGGAGAACAAAAATCCTCTCTGGCTGGATGGAGGGCTGTGAGTGAGAAGGGGACATAAGCATGTGAGTCCCCCTCAGCCAAGCCATGAGAGGAGTTCCTGATGGAGCTCCAGGGGCAGGCACAGCCCAGCAGAGCCAAGCTACCCATGGGATTTTGCCTTTAGGTCTTGGCCAAGGCACTGCCAGGCTGAGCCAGAATCTGTCTCTTCCCCTCTCTTGGGCTACGCAAGAAGATTAATCCAGCTGGGAGGGAAATTTGTTCAGTTTCTCGGGAATTGTACCAGGTTTTGGCTAAAGAGATTAGGACTTCAATTATGTTTCTCTGTTCTGCATATATCTTTTGATGTGTTTGCATGAAAGCCAGGTTAGTGTAATTCCTTTTGGCTGAGCTATAGGAATGGTCAGGCTCTCTGTAAGAAATTTTGTCCTACAGCCAGTGCAAATGGATTTCCATTCATTGGTTGATAGAGGCTGCTGAAAGCTCATGTTAACTTGTGTTACTGAGGTTTTCTTCTACTCCAAATTTAATAATTCAGTTATATTCAACTGATACCTGCATACACAAAGTTTACATCCAATATCTGACGTGCTGCAGCCTCATGTAGTCTTTCAGTGTGACATGAAAGATGCTGTGGTCAGTCAGATTCCACAGGCATCAGGGATTTCTGATTTCAAATTTTCAAGACTGCAGGAAGAAGAAAAGGAAGCAGAGTTGATTGGTTTCCACAAACTACTGAATCAGGAGCCTTTTTGCTGTTGAGAGGTGTGATCTGTGTCTCAGATTTCTAATCTTTAACAGAAGATCAAAGTGCAGTTGCAGAAGAGTGAAAGCAGCTTGGCAGAGCAACCTGAGAAGAGGGGATGATGTTAAGGACTCAGGCATGGTGCAAGTGAAATTTTGTTTCTTTCCAGTACAAGTCGGATTGAATCTCAGGTTACAGGTAGGAAACCTCGAGTAGGTGTTCAGGAAACAGGAGAATAAGCCCAAACAAGCAATAGCACATATCTATAAACAATAATTTTTGTTACGTTGATTCTTATTAAATAGAAGTAAAAAATTGTCAGATACCAGAATTGCAGTTGTCCCAGTTTGCCATTCAAAAATAGGTTGTGATACAGGAGCTGAGGGAGCTGGGGTTGTTTACCCTGGAGAAAAGGAGGCTCAGGGGAGACCTTACCACTCTACAAATACCTGAAAGGAGGTTGAAGCAAGGTGAGGATTGGTTTGTTCTCCCAAGTGTCAAGCAGTAGAATGAGGTGAAATGGCCTTAAGTTGTGCCAGGAGAGGTTTAAATTGGATATTAGGGAAAATTTCTCCAGGAAAAGGGTTGTCAAGCATTGGAACAGGCTGCCCGGGGAAGTGTTGAATCAACAACCACACATGTATTTAAAAGACATGTAGATGTAGTACCTGGGGACTTGGTTTGGTGGGGGGCTCAGCAGTGCTGGGTTAACAGGTCGACTCAATGGTCTTAGAAGTCCTTTTCAGCCTTAATGATTTTATGAAATAATGTTTTCTTTGTGGTCTGTAAAAATAAGCATATTAATTTTCAAGCTAAATATCAGCATGTCACAGCATAGGGAGTGGCAGGCCTTTTGAATCAGGGACATAATTCTGGGGGTCCTATTGCCATTAGAATAACAGCGTGGAGGAGTTCAGAACAATATGGCAAAAGCAAACAGGATTTTGAAGGCTTTGGTTGTGAGAAAAGTCCAGAGCTGAACAAGCAGTGAAGAGAGAGGACTGAGTTTCTGTGCTTGGGTGCATAGATGTGTAGTTGAGCATCACAGACATATTTAGCCTAAATTTTGTCAAAAGCACTTGAAGAGTAAGACTTGTTCAGATTGGGAACTAGTTTACTAAAGCAAGTTACTGGCTCTCATTTTGGAGTCCTGAAACAAAGCAATAAAAAGCAATAGTAATTGTCACTGACATGGAGATAGATTCCTTAAGATTATATTTTTCAAGCTTTTGCTGCACAAAGTTGTTTTTAAAAGGGCATCAAGACTTCATAGCATCATTTTGAATGTATTTTAGAGAAGCAAGTGCAAAACAGATTGTGTCATAGACCTGTACAAGCAGACCTCAGATGCAACAACTTATGTGCCGTATACCTTTTATAGGGTTTTTCATTTGTTTGTTTCTTCAGTTTAACCTTTTGGCAGTTCTTGGCATTTCCTAAGGAGAACAGGACTTTGCTGCTCCTTGCACAGCTGGCTGTTGGTGCCAAAAGCTGTTTCATTTCTGGAGAGAGAAATTCTGCTGAATACCTGATGATTGCTGTCCTTAAGAAATTTTTCTTTCCTTTTAATCTAAAAGGTTTCCCATCCACTCCTCTTTTACTTTGCTGCTCCCAGCAAATTCACAACTGCTGCAGCTGCTTCAAACAGCTGCTGTGCTAACTCAAAACAGATGTCAAAGCCAGAGGTCTGACATTTAGTGGAAATCTACCATTAAATGCCACCTCAGTGGTTTATTTGACCCTGCTCAGTAATGGGCCACAGAGGAAAACATTTTCACGCTGTATTTGTGCCTAAACTACTAAATCTCCAGGGAATTGGTTCACAATTAGAAAGTAAGATTGGCAGGCCAGTATTTTCAAAGCCAAATTCATCTCTCCTGTAGCACTGAGAATGAACAAGTTCTCCACTTCAGGTGGCTCTCCTGGTGGACCAGGCTGAGTTTTGCACTTACGGTTTCATGGCAAATGCTTTCTGTGAATGAAGCTCAGAGAGGTATTTAGGGGCAGAAGTTCTTGAACTAAATGAAGCTGGTGAGAGAACTTCAGAGATTTGCAATGCTGGGCCCCTGCTGGGGATAATGAAGAATTGGGAGCCAAAACTGGTTAGAAATGAGACCATGATGGTTTAAAAGAGCTAAGAGACCATGACATGATGAGACTGGTCCTCACAATTTCACATGGTATTGTTCAACAGTTGTGGTGTGGTGCAGTGAAATTACAGGACCCCACAGCAATAAATGAATGGCAGTAAGAATAGCACCTATTTTAGGAGTTTTATTTTTTATCTCAGTCACATTAAAACACACCAGTCACATTTTCTCTTCTCACTTGTGCATCAGCCAGGCTCTGTCATGAATGGGACTCTTAAGTGGAAGTAGTAACTTTCAGCACTGCAAATAATGGAGTTTCTCTTACTCTGACAGCAAAATGTCTCATGATGCAGACTTTTCTTTTCACACTTCACTGAGTCAGTGAAAGAGTACCCCAGAGTTACTGCACTGTGGAGTATTCTGGAAATACTCTTCCCTTGGAGATACCCTGGCCTCTCCTGGATTGTGTCACCTTCTCTGTGCTGTGAGCCCAGGTGACTGAGATCCCTTATTGCACCCCTTTTGCACAAAAGAACTGATCTGGCTGAGCTTCTCTGCAGATGGGACAGTGATGGAGTGGTCTAAATCTTCTCTGTCTTGTAATGCCCAGTTCTGGTGTAAACTGGCAATATGGTAATGAATTTAATAAAACTTCAACAGATTTTTTTTCTGTTGTTTTGAGAAAAAAGGCTCTTTGCAGACCCAGATGTCCCTTTTGTGCAGCCTGTCCCTTTCCTGAGCTCAGTGAGAGGGGCAGTGCAGTGGTTGCTTTGGGCTCTCTGTTTTGACCTGGATCTGCAGAGACACATGCATGAAGTTTTTGGTGGCGCCTCTGCTTTCAGGTTTGATGTGGTCACTTGTTGTGTACCTTTGCCTGTGATTTAATGCCATGTAGCTTTCCAAAAATAAAAAGGAAAACTCTTCTATTTTGTAAGAGCAGGAAATGTTGATTTGAGCAGAAATAATAGATAATTAGGCACTCACAGATTGCGTATCAGTATTTTGATGCCTTACAGAACACAAATTTTCAGAACTGCGGCAGTACAGACAGTCTTCTTCCTCTGCAATTTATGCCAAACCATACTCCTTGCCTTAAAACTTAGAAACAGGCATTGATTCATATGCAAAGAAGAAAATAACGTAAAATCCATTAAACCCTTTTTAATCTTCTTCCAGAAGAAATTAGCTGTTGCTGTAGTAGCGTGGATCTTTGCTGCATTTAGCAAATTCCAGGGCTGATTACTCACCACAGACTGTCCTCACCAGCTGTTTTGTGTGGTGCTGAGCTATCCCAGTTACCTTTAAATGCATTCATTTTCAAGCAGAATCCAGTCTGTCTCATGTAGATTTAAATTAAACACTGTGTAGCTGCAGTTGTAGGTGTTTGTGCAGACAGGAAGGCGTTTCTCAAGACCTCCAGTATTTTGTTTGTAGGCAGTTCCTTTTCTCTTCTTGGCTCAAGCTAAACTGTGGACCCAAGCTAATTCTCCTGCTGGGTCCCATTCCTGCCCCAGAACTCTTTCAAACCAAGCTGTACTTATGCTGCAGTTTCTGGGGCAGGTCTAAGCTGGCCTAAACCCTGAGGCTCTTCCTCAGAAAATGACGAAAATATGCAATAGGTTTTATATCTTCCTTTGCAAGGATTTTCTGTTACGTGATTGACATTAGTGAGATGTTGTCATCTCCCCTTTTGGAAAGCGTTTTTTAGGGAATTTGTGACTCCTGATAAAGGTGTCAGGGGAGGTCTCAGGCTGTGTAGGCATATATAAGAGCTGGAAGGTTTAGGCAGGCCTGTGAGGTGGAGTCCTTAGAACTGAAGTGACAGCTCTCCTGGCCGTCAGGCCCTGGTGCCTCTGTGCTGCACCAGCACGTGTGGTACAGACATCACTGGAGTCGAGATTCCACTTAGGAGCAGAGTAAAAAGCCATGTGCAGAGCATGTTGTTATTGATCCTATTGCTATCATTTTTAATAGGAAGTGTGCTGCTGGGGAGAGGGAGAGGGACAGGAAGGGACTAAAGCTTTCTCTGTTCAGTAAATGATAACCTCTGCTCTCCAGGCCTTCAGAGGCTGCCCCAGCCCTTTCTGTTGCCTGGAGTTTGTGGGAGCTGTGGCTCAGACCTGTGCTGGTCAGTGATGCCATTCCTTCCTCTGCTCTCTCCTCCTCTCCTGTACTGCCTCTGCTCAGCCTTGCTCTGCTGTTGGCCCTTGTTCTGCAACTTGTAAAATACCCATAAAGCTGTTTATTGCCTCTTCCCTTCTCCTGCAGGCTGCTGTAGAGCAAACCTCGACAGCAGTTAGGTTACTGTTATGCTGACTGGTGTTCTCCCAAATGTGTCTGTCTCTCTCCCCAGTGCCCCACACATCATTTCAAATTGCATCATTTACAGCAGCTCTGGGGCAAAGATCATCCTACAGCATCTGCTGCAGAGATTTTGTCACTAGGACTGCAAGCCTGGCCACAGCAGAGCTGCCAGTAGTGTGACAGTGACAGTGGGACACTGCTCCTGGAGACAGAGACTGTTACTGGCTGTGTGGTGGAAAGGTGGACAAAGGGGTGTTTCTGCTGTTGATTAACACCTGACTTTCCTTTTCTAAAAACAAATAGGCTATGGGAAGTGTTTGAGAAGAATAAGCATGGTCAAGATTTCTGTTTCGGCTTGTTAGGAACATCTTTGCAGCTAAACCCATTACTGACTCCATTTTGGCAGTACTTGAACATTATGAGATGCTTTCTCTTTTTTCCCTTTTTTACTTCAATTTTTTTTGTCTGTTTCTCCCTCCGCCCCCTCTAGTTTTACCATGCTTGCAGGTCAGCATGTTGCAAACATGTTTTGCAACATATTTATCCTGAATGTGAGCATATTGTACTCCAGTGTACTTCTGTAGGTGTGAAATATGTATGTGCACAGGCATGTTTATCAATGCATAACTCAGTGTATGTAGGCCACAATACAATGTAAGATTGTGTTGGGTAAATTGATTTGATATTGGGGGAAGGTGATTTTACCACTTACACTGATTGGCAGAAGTACTCAAATTTGCTAATTAGGATGCTCAGAAAGTGAGTCCAGATCTTGTCTGCAGTCGTTACTCTCAACTGGCAGACGTGTAAGTTGCTGTTACTAGTTTTCTCAACTGTTTTTGAGAGGTTAAACCAAGCCACAGGTTACAGAACTGTTGTTGCATAAATCAGCTCAGAATCATCAGTGGATTTCAATGCACTTTGGGTCTTTGTTTAAGCAGAAATGCATTTTTTAATGTTAAATTTCTAAATGGAGATTTAAGTGTCTTTTACAGTATAAAATATATATTCATGTGTGGTTTTGTTTTCCTTTCTTTCTGATATTTATTCCACTTCCTCCCTCTGTTCCTAAAGGAAGAAATGCCCCTGGAAAGCCAGTGAGAGAGGTTAGTGAGACACAGGCTCACTGCCATGGCTTCTGTATGTCACAGCTTGCTTTCTGTGCCCAGCATGTGTGTGACACAGCACGGGGCTGCTTGGGTTTGGTGAGGGGTGGGGGTGGTTTTATTTTGCTTTGGGTTTTGTTTGGTTTTGCTGAGTGCATTCCCCACGTGTGCTGTAACAGTGGTGTACCTCTCAACTTTCAGTGGAGACAATGTCAGCTCAGGGATCTGCATTTTCTTACACACTCCCACAAGTGGAAAATCAGGAATGGGGAGGAGAAAATAAACCACTGAAATTAAGCCTCTGAGTGATAAATGTTGTCAGTAAATGTGCTGCAGTCATTGACTTATGTTGTCCTTGTGTGTAAGCACAACAGGGAGACTGGGGTCTCTTGCTGTTCTGCTTACAAACTCACAGCTGTATTTACATATATGTGCCAGTATATATACTATACATACACCAACCATCATCTCCAGTGATTAAATAGGTTTTTTACTATTCCTTTAGAAAGATGAGAGTTGAGAGGTATAAGAGATTCAGAGTGTTTTAATTTCCTGATGTACAATTGCAGAATGAAGAATGCTACTAACATTCACCAGCTCCACAGTGTTGTGTTCAGCAATGCAAATGGGCCATGGTTTTCACTGTGCACCTTGGACATGGTTGGTTTGATGCAAAATAGGTTTTGGAATTTGTGTGTCGCTGTTCATTAATGGAGAGAAGAGTTTTGCTCTGTGTTGTCACAGCTCCTTTGAAAGCATTTCCAGAGAGCCTTGATTTTTCCTCTGTGAAGCTGCTCTTCACTCGCCAGCCAGATACAGCATTTGAAAGATGAATTTCTAGTGAAAATTATTATTAAAGATAAAATATTCAGAGACTGCCTGAGTGCAGTTGCAGTAGCTGTGAAATGACCTTTTCTGCACAGAAGACGTTTGGTGTGGGTGAGGCAGAAATTGAAGGGTAACCTGGTTTGCAAATTGAAGGGTAAACTGGTTTGCTGGTCCAGAGGGTGGGGCTCATAGAAACACAGGGCACTGGGGTTCTTAGCAGAACTGCTGTGAGCCCCCAGTCACTGACTGGGTACCCTGGGAAAACCAGGATTTGTCCTGATGTGGTGCCTTGAAACACAGAGGTTCTCTGCTTTGGCTGTAGGTGCTGGGGCAGGTTCAGCTACTTCAAGGTATAAGATCTTTGGTGCAGATAAAGTCTGTCCTTGAATGACAGGTCCACTCATAGGGATCAAAAAAGGCTGCTTGAGATGGCATCAGCAGACTGTACCACTGCAGATATTTTACAGAAAATACTTCATGTTCAGCCCTGTTTGTTCTCACTTCATATACTCTGAGAACTGTTCTCCCATTTAGCAGAACAGGTCATTGATTTCCACTATCCTTATTCAAAGTTATGCATATTACTCAAAAAAAGCTTCTTCTGCAGAGGACATACTCGATACAGGTAATTAACAAAAAATTAAAATTGGCATATTCTACCTGATCTAATTCCAGCAGTTTATCCCTAAAAAATTGACTTCAGTGGACTACTCTCCTCTCTCTGGCTGAGTTTGTGCTCTCTAGTGGCTCCAGAGGGACCTTGGTAACTTGGAGAGCTGAATATAAAATCAAATTGTCCACCTGCTTATGAAGGATATGAGCTAAGGTAAAGAGCAGCTTCTGCTTTAGGTGTGAGTCTGTATGTGCAAAGAGAGATCCTGTGGTTTAAAACCCACCTGGCCAGGTTTTGATTCCATTACTCACGTTTGGTATTGTCTTTGTGTGTAATCCCATGGATTTTGTGGCATTACTCAATATGAATAAGGGTATCAAAACCCAAATCACCAACAGGAAGGATTTTTCTTTGTCAGGAAAGAGTTAGCAATCTCTTCTGCTAGAAAAGGCCCTGCATTGTGTTGGGATTTCTCAATTTACTTTCCATCCACTCTGTCAAGTCTGAATGTTCCACATTTATTTCTCTGACAAGCTGTAGTATAAGATTGGTATTCTCTTCCTGTGCCCACACCCATGGGCCTTGATTCCATTAGAGTCTCTAAAGCAAATTCAGCAGATGTGAAACACATTGCTCTCTGTGTGAGCAGAAGTGAGGTAGTCAGTGTCTGCAGAAATAGGTGTCTTCTGCTTTCCAAGCAATGGCAGCTGTGGATTTTATAAGTTGAAGTTAATACTGTCCATGTCCATTTTGAGCTTTATTGCTGCTTTTCAAAGTGTCTACTAGGATTTTTTCTTACACAGCAGTGTTTTTCAACCTTTCAGTGCCTCAAGCATGGATAAGACTTTCTCAGCTTTAATGTTAAGAAAAGAAGAATGGAATTAATGCCTTCTTGGATAGCATTACTTTAGACATATGAATAATAATGGAAAGTTCTGATTTTTATTTTTCTAAGTGCTTTTAGGACAGTATTTCTCTCATTTGCTTCTTAATTAAAAATGTCAATGTCCTACATTTCAGTACTAGAGAGGTCAAGTGAGCAGCATTCAGTGGCAGCAGCAGAGCCCTGTGGAAGCAGAGAACTTGAGCACTAATTTAGGTTCAGACATGATAGAAAGGGGTGCACTCATTGCACATACAGCACCAGGAAATCATCATGTCTTTTGTTCTTAGCTCTTTGCAGTCTCGATTGACCTGGCTGTTACTCCCATGTCCAAAATAGGCAAAAATCCTGCTGGCAGTGCAGTGACAACCAGCTGAGGGTCTGCCAGCTGTGTGGCTGGAGCACAGCCACCATCTGCTCCTCTGGCCCATCCTGCCATCCCAGGGCTGTCCCAGAGCCCGTGGTCCCCCTGCTGCTGCATTTACAGTCCAGCTGTCAGCACAGACTGCAGTCAGCAGGGCTTTGTGGTCATGCTCTGAGCTCTAACCTCAGGTGGCTCCAGAGAAGACACAAGTGTTCAGTTTTTATGCAGAGGAAATTAAGACCTGTGCTGGAGAGGGAGTGTGGATGTTGTGGGGGAGAGGGAGCTGTATCTCCTTAATCACTGCAGCACACATCTGTGCAGCTCTTGAGGAGGGAGATCAGATTCGAAGCATGGTTATTTCAAAAATATTGTATCAATTAAAAGAAAAAGAAAAGAAAGTACTATTGGACATTTCTGTAGTTTTCAGGTATTAAAAAGTGCCTAGGGATTCATGGATCCTTAAGGACTTCTAATTGCCTGGACAAAGTAACAATTTGTATCTACTGTGGCACACTCTGAAAGGGGTGTTTTGTGTGTTTTTGGTTGAAGTTATTCTTCCCAGACCTAGCCCTTTTTTGACAGAACAAAATAGTATTTATTTCTGAGGATGCAGTTTAGCAGTCTGGGTTGTTCTGAGCCTACAGAAGGGTGATCAGTCTTCCTGGGAGTGAGCAGTGTTAAAATCCTGAAGAGCCCTGGACTTTCCTAGAAACAACAGATCACAACAAATCTGAATGCAAACCCATGAGCCCACAGGCAGCCTCTCACAGCTGGCTACCCAGTCACAGCATTGCTCTGGTTATACCAGAGGGGTATATTCCCATGGAGTCACGGAGTTTCAGTCTGTTTCAGGTGAGTAGAGCAGCTCAGAGCTTCTCTTTGCACAAGCATCTCCCGTATGTCCTTGATTTCACATGGCTTCATCGGATTTTCACTTGTGATGGTGTAAATTGCTGGATTGATCTTTGTCTGCACGATGCCAGTGACAGAGATTATCCCTTATAGCTAAAATAAACGTGGTAGGATACATTTACTTTAAAATAAACTATGTTTTGACCAAAACTTGGCAGGAATCTTTCATACGCAGTTGCTTGTCGTGCTGATGAGGAAATTACAAGGTTTCACTTCAGATGAATAGGATGGCTATACATTTATGATGTATGGATGAAATTGCTGATTGATGCATCTGTTTCTTTGCACATTAGTGCAGTTAGTAGACTGTCACCAGATACCAGAACCAAGTATTTTTTTGGTATTGCTAACTGGCAAGCTGTGTCACAGCATAGCTCACTGTCCAGTGGGCAGCTTCTTGAATAGTTCTTGTGTAGGTTCAGCCTAGTTTGTATCATCAATGCTGAATTTTAAAAAAAAAAAAAAAAACAAACTCTAACAACTTTAAAAAGGTAGTATTTGAATGCAGAGGGTGGTAGTAGTTCCCCAGAAGAAAAAAGCTCCTGAGATTGTTCAGGCTGGAGAAGAGGAGGCCTCGGGGGGACCTTCCAGTACCTTAAAGGGACTTACAAAAGGGAGGGAGAGACTTTTATGTGGGCAGATAGTGACAGGACAAGGGGCAGTGGTTTTAAACTGAAAAAAAGCAGGTTTAGACCAGATGCTTGAAAGCAATTTTTAACTGAGGGTGGTGAGACACTGACACAGGTTGCCCAGAGTTGTGGATGCCCCACCCCTGGAAAGGTTTGAGACCAGGTTGGATGGGGTCCTGAGCAGTCAGGTTGAGTGAGTGACATCCCTGCCCATGGCAGGGAGGTTAGAACTAGATGGTTCCTAAGTTCCCTTCCAACCCAAACCATTCTGTGGTTCTCTGAATAGTTCTAAGGTATTTTTGTTAATAGTTTTAAGTTTTATTTTTTAAAAATAAACTTTTTAAAATATAAAAAAGTTCTTTTAATAACTTATATTTTAAATATAAGTTATTAAAAATAACTTTTTAAAAATAGTTTTTAGTTTTATTTTTGCTGATAGTTTTAAGGTATTTTGTATTTATTCCACAAAAGCTGCTGACCTAAGATCACTCCAGGCTCTTATTTACTGTGGAAATGCCAGCAGTGCATGACTGCCACAATATACAAGCACTGGGAAGAGGATGATGAGTCTGATTCTCCCCACAGGGAAGGTTCATTGCCATTGCAGTTGTGTCAGAAGGGGAAGGCACCATGTAGGTGTGCAATGGTCAGTGAAGCTCCAGCATGTTACAGGTAGGGACTGTATGAAAGCTGCATCCTTGATGCCCTGGTCCTGTCCTTCCCTCATTTGGGTGCACCTTCCTCAAGGGCCATGCTGAGGACTCAGCATCCAGACCTACTGCAAAGCATTTCTGAGAACCAGAGTTGTGGGCAGATGGCATTGCACTTCCTGTGTTTTTCCAGAAAAAACCTCTGTCACAAGTGCTCCCTGAGAGTAAATCAAACCCCCTCAGGCCAGGGTGACATACAATTTTATTGAGTAATACTTCACTTCTTATAAATGTTCAGTTGGCACTCTGCACCGTGGACACTTCTTGAGTTGGAGGTCATGTGCACTTCTTTGCATCTAAATAAATCTTTCTTCAGCGATTATTTTCTAACTCCTTTTTTAACTCATTTATGTGTTTGGCCTCAACATCAGCCTGTGGTGATGAGTTCAGTAATACAGTTATGTGCTGTGTGGAGTATAATTTCCTTCTGCTTGCTTAAAGACCTTCTGTCTGCTCGTTCTTCCTTGTCCTTGCAAGAAATCTTGAACACTCAGTCCTTGGTTTGGATGCTCATCTTGTAGGGTGCCTAGATCTCAGTCATGTCCTCTTTTCAGTCATGTTTTTTCACAAGGGAGACTCCAGATAAGGTTCAGCTGTTTAAACCATGATGTTTCTGTCATTTGAGGTGCCAGAGGGTATCTGAGACAGTCATAGAGGTCTGAAAATCTCACACAGGACTTGGAAGAGAGAGAAACTTTCCTAAACAGCAGTGGGAGACCAGACAAGGAATTCCAGGGGCAAAAATGTCAATTTTTGGCAATTCAGTCTCCCCGTCCTTGAGTTTATTTGGTCTGTAATTGTGATGAAGCCATTTCTTACCACCCATCACCATTTGCTGCACTGGTGACATGAGTGTGGGAAGTTTCAGGTTTCATCTCCAGAAGTGTACTGTGTATTTATTCATTGTATCTATTTAAGCATTTGTGGTTATACCATCTTAGAACTTCAGAGTGGTTATGGGTGAGGGGAAATGCACAAGTGAACTCTGCATAGTAGTTAGCTGGTAACTGTGGCACCTTTCTTTATGCTGAACTGCTGTCTAAAAAGAAAAGAATATTTTAAAAATGATTGAATGAACTGAGCTGCTTAGTTTGGTCATCACTATATCTATCTTTGCAGGTGTCCTGCTAAGACCTCTTGGCTTTCATGATTTAGTTAATTACTACTGATCCGTTTGTCTTTTTCTCCTTGGTAAAAAACACTGGATGCTCAGACACTTGCAGCATCAGTCAGAAACTCTTCTGTGATGTCAGTGGACTTAATTGTTGCTTTTGGTGAACATTGATAATGATGAAGCTTCATCACCATGGGGGGTGATGGCTTATTTGCAGGGCGGTTTGCCATAGCCATTCAAGCCAGTATTGCTGTTAGAGTGTTGTACAAACCTGGCAGCTTTTGCAGATGACAACCTGTTGGACTCCTCCAGGAGACCTTTGGAAGTCTCTGGGGATGGCGGCGAGCAGCACACGGAGAATGACAGATCTGGGGAGTTCTCCTATCCACAGGCTGCCACATCCTCCTTATTAATTTCTTCTTTGACTTTTCTTTTCCAGGCCACAATGTAGGGAGCCTTTTCCACATGGCAGACGACTTGGGAAGAGCGATGGAAACCTTAGTGACCGTGATGACCGACGACAAGGTGTTAGAATAGCAAGATGTGTTTTACAACTTCAGGCGTTCCGCATGGTTTTTATAATATTCATACTACAAAGAGGATTAGACTGTAAGAGTTTACAAGAAAACAAATCTATATTTTTGTGAAGGGTAGTGGTACTATACTGTAGATTTCAGTAGTTTCCTAAGTCTGTTACTGTTTTGTTAACAATGGCAGGTTTTACACGTCTATGCAATTGTACAAAAATTATAAGAGAACTACATGTAAAATCTTGATAGCTAAATAACTTGCCATTTCTTTATATGGAACGCATTTCGGGTTGTTTAAAAAAAAAATTTATAACAGTTATAATGAAAGATTGTAAACTAAAGTGTGCTTTATAAAAATAATTGTTTATAGAAACCCCCTTTAAAAAAAACACAAAAAAAATATACTGAGGCAGTGCATTTGTTTAGTTTCATTTCAGCTCTGTAACAGCATCAGAGAGATTCATGTGTTCTTTTCCTTGCCTGTCAAAAAGAAAAAAAAAATATTTCCTGCAGTGACACCAGGATGGCCACCTTACATTTCTCATTGGTTTTGTCTGACTAGGGGTGGCTTAGAAAATATAACCAAAAAAACCTGAACTTCTGATGAAGGTAGTTACGTTTTATCTTTCCAGTAAAATTAAGAATTACATGACTTACTGTCCTGGTTTTGGACAGCAACTAGCAATTACACAGCTAGTTTGCAATAATTAAATGAAAGAGCACATTACATGACAGCCTGCAAAAAAAAAATCAATTAAAAAATAAAAAACTCAGAAGAAAGAAGGAAAGGAAAGAAGTTAATGACCATCCTGTGTGCCAGTGTTTCCTCTGCTGACTAAATTCCTGGATACTTTTAGTAAAGGAACGTTGACATTGCCTTACTGGTTGAACCCTGGGGTTCGATGGCTCAGCAGGGCTGGGGACAGCTCTCCCCCATTGTCACCTTTGCTGCAGAGGAGAGAAGAGAAGAGAGATTCTCCCCCCAGCCCCGTGTGGGGTGGGCTCCTGACCCCAAGCACAAATGGGGTGCCCACAGAGCTCTGTCCAGCCCCCAGGGCTGGGAATGAGCACGGAGCTCCTTGAGCTTTCCACTGTCGGTGTCTCATCCTGCTGCAGCAGCCTGTCCCAAGGAGCTGAGGTGCTGCAAGCCACCTTTGGGAAAGGTTGTGGAAGAGTTACTGCTGTTCTAGCCTGGAATGGTGATCAGGTGAAGGTAGTCACACTGCTCCATGAATATTTATTACCAAAACAAAGGCCCTGGTCCTTTCTCCTTCCCCATTTCTCTGTACAAGTAACCCCTGCACAATTAACAGTAAGGTGAGAAAGAGAGGAGCTGATACAGAAACAGATTAGCCAGCTTGACTGCAGCTCTGTGAGAGAGAGGTTTGGGTATTGAGGTGCTGTCAGCGAAAGCTTTACCACTTCATTTTCTTAACCAGCTTTTAATTTTACCATAAAATACATAGAAACACACCCATCTGACTTTATATTGCAAGAGTAAAAAAATCTGTTACCTCTTCTTGTATGAAGTGTAATTAAACTTGGGAAAGATTTTATTTTGAATGCTAGTTAACATTGAACATGGCTAGTCATGCTATTTCTACCTCACTTTGGTTTTGTGGTGTTCCTGACAATTACGTATGACAATGTTACATCATCACCACGTGTCCATTGTTTGACCAGGTCTCATTGTTTAAGTAATAACAACAACGTTAATCATTTACAAAAAAAAAGTACAATCCCCCCCCCAAACCTCTGCTTTCCTAATAAAGAGCTTTTTAACACTTGAGTACAATAGGAACCCTTACTGTTTCTCACGGCCTTTTTTATCGGAAGGTTTAAATTGCAGTTTGAGAAAGAGATGGGTTTCTTCTTTTTTCCCCCCTTATACATTAAACTTTCTCTTCAGAAAAATTATGGAGGAAAAACAGATTGCACGATTGTTTTCATCAGGGTTTTGTTTTGTTTGTTTTACTTTCTAGATCTTAGTTTTGGAGTGAGTCTGTCAAAAAGTATTTAAAAAGTTGAAAGCTTTATTGCTGCTTTTCTAAGCATAATTTGGGAATTATTTCATATTCCTTATAATGACAAAGTATTAAACTGTAAAACATAATCAGTGTAGTTGAATACATAAATACCATATGGCATGTTATTTCATCGTTACTCAGTACTGGTTTATTACTTGGATATCATAATATATTGTGTTTTAACACCAACACTGTAACATTTACTAATTATTTTTATAAACTTCTGTTTTACTGCATTTTTTCACAACATACCAAATTTCACCAAATATATGCCTTACTATTGTATTATATACTGCTTTACTGTGTATATCAATAAAGCACGCAATTATGTTATATAAATGGTGCAGGAGTTTTTGTGGAGGTCCAGCACTAACCCAGCAGTCCTTGCCATCCTGCACTGGCCAAATCCCTGCTGGCATCACCTCAGTGCTCAGCTCCCCCTGGTTTGGAGTTTTCTCCCCTGCTGAAGTTGGGAACCTCCTGTGCTCCCCAAGCTTTTGGGGGTTTGCCAGCCCCACGCTTCCTGCCTCATCCCTGACAGGACCTTCAGACCAGATTGATTCAGTCCAACACTTGATAGTCTCCTTGCCACCAGGCATAATGTTAGGAAAACCCTCTCTGGGGCTTTGGGAAGTGTGTGTTCCCATCAGAGAGGCTGATCACACATCTCCCTGATCTAGGAAGTGTGTAGGCTTTGATACCCAGACTCCAGTCAGCTGTGTCACGATGCTGCCTTTGAGCTACCTTTTGGTGGTAGAAATAATGTGGTGGAAAATAATAAAATTCAAAGGCAAAAACATCATATGTTTGCCATGAATTCAATAGTATAGTGAAGGAGAAGGTGGGAATTTCTTCATTTCATTCACTTGAGGAAATAAATATACATCCCACATCTACTCTCCCAGACTTGAGTTACTCTGGATTCACTCCTACATAAGTCAGTCAGTGTGTGCTTTGCTGTACTGAAGTCTTCCCTGAAAACTCTACAATCCACAAAGCACAGCAGCCCCCCTTGATGACTCTGTTGAATTCAATTAAGCAAGAGGGAGGATAGCTCCACTCCTTTCCCCCACACCTGTGATCCCATGATTTATGACTCCTAATAAAACCTGGTGTTCCTGAGTGGCTCTTAGGAATGTTTTCCTTATGTACGTTCAGCAAAATATCCTCCTTATTTTAAGGACTGGTCAGTGTGTTTCCTTTGCTCTCTGGGAGAGGGGAAAAGTAGTTCTCTTTGATTTTGTCTGCCTTGATGACGTGCTGCCATTTACTCCTTGACTTCACAATCTTTGCCCTACCTTTTCAATAGAGAGATGGATGGAGGGATGGATGGATGAATAGATAGATAGATACATGCACAGATACATAGATAAATAGATAGAAATATAGAAATCCTGAGGTCCTGCTGGCCAGGTCAGCAGCACTGGGGAGGTTGGAGGTTCCCTTCTCAACCAGGCCACACATCTCCTCTGTTCCCCATGTATCAGACACAGCTCAGGGCAGTCCATGCTGGTCACCTGCTGCACAGCCCCTGATGGCCCTTGCTCAGCCAGGGAGTGCTGCCCAGCCCAGCCCTGGGCTTGCTGCTCCCCTTTGGGAGCCCAGCACACCCTGCCAGCCCCATGGGGCTGTGTGGGCAGCTCTGCTCTGCTGCACTGATGGGGCACGAGAAACCAGGGAGGGGGACAGCTAAGCTGAGTGGAAGAAACACCCGTGACTTTTCAGCTAGGATGGGGAAAAAGAGGGAAAGCAGGGTGTGCAGGATGCATGAAAAGTCTGCAGGTGCCAGTGTGTGTGGTTCACTCTGTGGTAGTGCCTGCAGCAGAGCATCCCCAGCCTTGCTGGGCTGGGTACACATAGCAGGTACAGTGCCTGCAGTGCTGCATGAAGCACAAATGCTTCCAAACCCATCCACATGCAACCAGCAAAAGCTGCCTGCACTCTTTGCCCAGGGGCAGCTTCCAAGCTCCTGTGGTGCTCCATACAGTCACTTCTGCACCTGGGTGCCCTGCAGTGAAGGACAGCTACCAGCTTTGTGCAGAGTGGGGCTGAAGTTCTGACACCCTGCATGGACAGGATCCCCCCCGTTAAGGTGCAGGAGCAGCAGGACCCATCCAGGGCCCAGCCCCAGTGGGCACCTCCCTGCTTGTGACCCATTTTGGCTGCCTCTGAGTGCATGTGTGCAGTCAGGCTGGAAACCAATAAATCTTCCTCTTCTTGACTCAGGCTCACCAGGAATTTGTTTTGGCTCTGAGCAAGCATATCAACTTTCTAGAAAGTGCCATAAATCTGTGCAAGAAAAATGGGCCTGCTGAGACCAACCAAGGCGTAACATTTCCATACATGAACCCCATAAGCTGATAATGCTGCTCACCAGCTGAGGAATATGACTGCAGCAAATAAGTAGTAGCTCATAGTGCCAAAAACTTGGTATAAAATCACCTGTGGTTAAGGGAGGGATGAGAGTTAAGGAAATCTTGAAGCTATAGAAGTGAACTGTGGGACTCCACAAATACAAGGTGCTCTTTCATCCTATTGCCTAAACCCCCTACTGCTTGCCAACCCAAGGCTTATGTTAGTCAGCTTGGCAATCGTTTACCAGATGCAAAGTCTTCATTTTGTTGTTATTATCTGAGCATTACAATGGATATGACATTTATTTAATAGCTGGCACATGCTTGTAAAAAGCTGAGTCCAAGCAAGTTGTCCCTATTTGCTGACAAAAGCAACCCACTGCTTGTAAGGCTTTCCGCTTTCTCTCTCTCACTCTCACACTGCTCTGTGAACACATGCACAGATACAGGAAAAGAAAAAACAACAACAGAGTATTTTATTGTCTTCCTTGCTGAATGGAAGAGGCTTTTTCTCAAAAAAAATCATCTCCAGGAATAACAGCAAGCTCACACCAACTTACTGTTATGTCTAAATTTGCAGCAAGTATTAGGAAAAAAGTGATAATTATATACATATATTTCTAATACAGTAAACCAAGAAATTCTGTTAATTCACTCAGCATTCCTTTATTTGTTTCCTTCACACATGCTCTACTTGATGACCCAAGCCAACAACACACCGTGACCTTTAGGAGCTATCATCTCGTCCAGACTATTAACAGCAATACTAAATAAGATGAGAGTCTTTAAGAACACATTATTATATGAAGTCAAGGACAAGTTCAGTAAATCCATCAGTTAGACCTCCATGAGGCTGTAGAAGATTCCTTGGTCCCTGGCACATGTGATCTTCTCACTTCTTCATGCCCGTGTGCCCTGAAGTGCTGCCAGCATCTCCACACCTCCCAGCTGCTGCAGCCACTGCCACCACTCTGCTGTGTAAGGGAGAAAGCCACATCCCTGCTCACCCCCAGAGCCCTGCTCTCACCTCAGCAAGGCAAAAGCTCCTTCCCTTCAGACCTGGAGGCGGCCAGCAAACAGCTGAGCAGTTGGCCTGTGAGGCAGCATGGTCCAGCTGGGACCACAGCAGTCAAGGACCACACCTGGGCCACACCAGGTCATTCAGGGGACATTCAGGGGACAAAAGAGGCAGAGTGGAACTCCGAAGTGTTTGGAGGAACAAAACTCTGGTATTGTGTATATAGGGAGATTTACACAAGGGTGTTTTTATACACTGGTGGTGTTGCAACACTGTGTGAGGTTAGAGCTATTTCAAACCAGGTAACATGTCCCAAAATAAAACTAAAACAGCTCAATTAAAACTCCTTGCTGTTCAGTTTGCACTAAAGATGCCCTTCCTGATGGCCTCAGGTGGGCTAGTACATGATCAAAAGTATCATCATGAGAGGATTTTTGCTTCTGCATCAGGGTAATTTTTAGTTGTGCCTCATTCACCAGACAAATGGGTTTATTCTAACACTGATGTAGGAGATGCTTCTTTTTGCACACAAGATTAATGGCAGTTGCCAATATAATTCCCTGCTGCATCCCACAGTGAATGTTTAGATAAAGGCTGCAACCAGCTGCAGATGATAAGACACGAAACTACTGGGGTTTTTCCTACCAACCACAAATATGTGATTAGAAATTAGAAAATATTAGGTATGCTAGAATAAATGCCAGATACATGAATACATAGCAGTATGCACACAGACAGAGAGAGGCATGAAACACAAGACTTCCTTGTGTGTGTGTGTACATTCATGAAGTGAAACACACATCCCCAGACATGCTCACACAAGCCCTTTGCTCTGCTGAGCCTGTGAAACATTCAATTAAAAAAAAAAAGAACCAGAATCAGTTGTGTCAAAATAGATAAAGCTTGACAATGTGCATTAATTCAGCTTTATGTTAAATTATAACAGCCTGTGTTTTTCAGCAGCAGAGCAGTATTTTACGAAACAGTTGCTGAAGTTCCTTCAGGAATTTTGATTCTAAGGAAGTGGCTGCAAGCACATTGGCTCAATCTAACGTCTGCTTTTGTTATTCTTCTGAAACACCTGGCAGAGCTGGCATGGCCTTCCAGCATTGGCAGAAGATAATAAAAGGCATCAAGCCTATAACTTAGCTTCTTTCATCTTTTCTTTCTCCCCCCCCCCGTCTTTTTTTTAACCTCACTGATAAGCTCAAAGCCCTTCTTCAACAAGGCCTTGCAGGCAGACAAACGCCTTTCAATGACTTACCATGCTTGTGTTTTTTTCTACCTGTTTTTCTCAGCTTCCTCTTCTACATTAAGAAAAAGTGTAAGTCAAAACAGTACATGAAGGGAAAAGACTATTTGCATCTCTAGGTCTTTTAGCTGCAGGTACTTACATGATGCCCCAGAGTTTCCTATTTTCACACTGCAAAGCTGCAGTACTGTAGGCTTTTATCAGGGGCTGTGAACATGGGAGTGTCTACTCCCCCCACACTTTTTTCAGTGTATAAGGATTCTTTATAAAGTTCCCCAATCCTTTGGATACTCTATGTCTCCCAAAAAACATGTTGACTTTTACTTTGCAGTAAAATTTTTTTTGCTTGTGATGTCCTGGCCTGGCTGCCCACAGTCCCCTGCAGTGGTCTATAGTGCTGGATAACTGAAGGCAGCTCTGGCTGTACCATCACCATCAGGCACTTCCCTCTCCCACCCAGGCTGCCTGTCCCTGTGCCCAACCTCACCTCCATCCCCATCCCACACTGTCCTCATGGGCAGCAGAATGGAATGGTGTCCCAGGCCTCCCCTTAGCCCACAGCACCAGCCCCACCTCCCACCAGCCTCCACCCCTTGGTGACAAGGATGTCCTATTCCCACCCCACTCTGGCACAGGCTCCAGCCAAAATTCCCCATGACTGGAGCCACCCAGAGCTCCCCATCAGGTGGCCAGCACTGCAGGGTTGTGTTCATTACCACAGCCTCATTAACCCCTCTCCCCTCATGTTTTTAACAAATCCCATGAACAGCATCTCACCACAAACCTGATCCAGGGATCCCTTCCAGTGCAATTCATTTGCTTAACACTCCGTGTTGCCTTTCCTCCTGCTGAGGTTTTTATTCCCCTCCACTAATTTCCCTACTGAGTCCCATTTTTTCGTGCTTCATTAACATTTTCCTTTGTGCCACTTCTAATACATAGCTTTACTTACAGAGCAGGCTCTGCCCCTCCAGCCCCCATCTCCCATTCCTGCTGGGCTCTCCATGCATTTAGGAACATGTAGGCCTGGGGTCCCATTCCTCCCTGATAACCTTGGACTTGATTTTCTGTCTTATCTTACTCTCAATGTCTCTAACACTGAAAACTTTCAGTGAGAGATTCCTTCTTTTTTTAAGGTATTGATGCAGGTGATTATAGTCTCTGTGGGAAGGTATGCTGGTTCTCTTTTGATTGTATAGGTGTTTTTTTCCTTGATTTGTGTCTTTGAGGAGTTTGGGGTGTTTTTTTGGTTTTGGTTGTTTTTTTTTAAGGATGGGTGTGGAGGCTCAGGGGCTTATCCCTCAGGTAGCTATGCGTCAGTCCTGGAAGGACAGAAGGACAGAGGCAAATGGGGAAAAATAACCTTTTAGATCATGGTGAGGAAAACTTTCCTCCCATGGACCTTGGCAGACATGTTAGTATTTCTTACATTTCGTTGTTCTATTGGTTTGTTAAGTTTATGTTACCCTGTTCAGCCCTGTTCACCATATATGCAATCCTCCTAGAATGTTCTCCCTTCTCTTGAACCCCATTGGGTTAAATTTGCCACAGTGTTACACCCCTGTAACCCATTAGTCCCTTAGTTTATATTTACCCTTTTGCAGCACTTTTTCCCATCCCTGTTGGACCCCGACCCTCAGACCCGCCCTGGTGGTCTCGTTTATAACCCTGTGCCCTTGGCCCCCTCCTCACTCTCATCCCTGCATTTTATTCGAGGCTGTTGCATCCCTGAGCTTCTATCCTGCATCCCCGGACCCCTTCGCTATTCCTGCCTGTGCTCCTGAATAAACAGCCTTGTTTATTCAGGATCTTCAAAGGAGAAGCCGATCCCTTTTCCTTAGTGCCGGCTATACTGTAGCAGCGTGCCTGGGGCCAAGGGACACCGGGCTCTCTCTAGGACCCGGGCATCGCTCTCACGTCGCTGTCACAGACGGGGTTGTCACCTCGCTCGCTTCTGGAATTTGTGTCGGTCCATATGACCAACGAGGCTGCACAACCCTCCCTGCGAACCGTGACTGCCAAAGGACTCTGCTTCCAAAGGGAGCTGCAGACTGCACGGCTCATGTCCTGTGAAGGCAATTCACTCAAGTGGCCCGTTTTATTTTTATTTTTACTTTTATTTTTAAATATATAAACACACAAAGTCGTTATCCACAGTGCTTGTGGATACCTGCACCTGGCAGAACAGCAGATCTAGCAGCCAAACCTGAAGTATGTTACTGAGGAAATCAGGCACTAAAGGCATTTTGCTGCTTACCTACACCCAGCCCTCAGCACTGAGGGGCTAAGGGAGGTGTGATCCCCAGCAGGCAAAGCCCGTGGTGACAATCCCAGCTGGATAAATGTCAGGCATCAGCGGCTCTCACGTCCTCAGGGTGCTGGGGATGGCAGTGGCTGTTGCTACGGGCACTGGAGCAGGGAATGATAATAATGCCAAGGCAGACTGAGGGGGCAAGGGCAACATAGGATGTCTCCATTTCACTTTGAATATGGCTCCAAATTAACTGCAGTGAGTAATTACCTGTGAAAAAGTAATCGTGATGGTTTCCTAGTTTAGAGGAAAACTCCTTTAGCAGCGGGCTGCAAGGGACACATCTGATTTCTCCTGCCATAAAAGGGCATTTTTTTGCTTTTGTATGAGAAAAGAAATCACAGCCATGAAGTAGCTCACATCAGTTATTGCTAAGGCAGCTGTTTCATTATTGTATGCACTACTGGGTATTGTATTTTCCAGACTGTTGACTGTTGAGCTCAGGTGGCCTTTCCGTGCATTCCCCCCAACCCCAATGGAAGGATTCCGTTTCCATGGAAAAGGTGACATTTTCTCAGCTCCCATGCATGGAGTTTTTCTCCAGCTAGGCTCTGTGTATGATCCCAGAACTTTGATCCTTGCCTAGCACCTGCATAATAACTTTCCTGACTTCCATCCATTCTACACAAATTATTTGACCTTTTTCCTTTTGCCTTCAGTCACAAAGCACTAAACTGCTAAGGAGAGCCAGCTGAGAGTGGCACAGCCTTCCAGCATCCCACAGAAGGAGCAGAGCATTGGGATGCCTGTTGAGGCAGGGTTTTCATTAACAGAGACACTCACTGCCCCACAGCCTCCTGGCTGCCCAAGCCAGGTGATAGCATTGCTGGTTGGGATCTTGCCTTTAGTTCCCTTTCCTACAGCTTCTTTTCTGCCTGGGAGTCACCACTATGACCTGGCTGCAGCTGCCACTCCCAGTGAGGGCCATGCTTGTGCTTCACCCCTCAGGAATGTCTGCACCAGAATTTTGGTGGGGTCAGGGCTGGTCAGAGGCACCTTCTTCTTCTTCACCCTCTTCACACTGATTTATTTAAGAAAAGAGCAGCACAGAAGTGAGTCATCCCAAAAGACCCTGTGCACCAGGAGAGGTTCAGTGGAAAGGCCCTCACTTTCCTCATCTTTCCCATGCCACATTCTAGAGCCAAGATTTTCCATGTGCCTAGGTGACTTCTGCCCTTCCCTATAACTTTAAAGGATAGTCTGTGTGGAATGATGGGGAGACCTTTAGCCTCTGTGCATTGTGAGGCTTCTGGCACTGAGAAACCTTGCCCCTTCCTTCTGGGGCAGTAGTTTTAACCTAAGTTAATGATGCCACCTAAATTTGGCATTTCCAAAATCTGGGCACCTCATAGTCTCTCACCTGTAAAAGGAAAGCTATTGAAGTTAGTGCTCCTGGTCTTACTCCTTTCCCTTTATCTTTCCCCCTCCCTGTTGCCTCCTCTGCCTTCACTCTGGAGCTGTGGGAACAGTGGCCCTGAGCTGGCAGCAGCAGCATCACCCACACCTCTGACCCCACACTGGCCTTCTTGGTGCTGTCACAAGTGTTGTGACAGCTCAGCTCCATAAAATCTCTTCTGAGGCACGAAGTGGAACAGTGACCAAGCTGTGCCTGTGCCAGGTCACAAACAGTGGCCCCAGAGCACACAGGCAGACCCAGGCTCCAGTGCAGAGCAGAGCAGTGGTGTCTGTATGTCTGTCCTGGTGTCCTGCAGCTCCCATTTGTGATTCCACTTCAATGGGTATAACCAACACTGAGGACAATGCTCAGTGCTGTGAACTGGATGGTCACTTAAAAAGCAGTAAAATCTAGAGAGACAGAGCTGCATGCATTTTGTGGTGCCATTACTGCACAAGGAACTGAGAAATCCTGCAGGTTGGATCCATTATGTACAGCACGTTATCCTGTGACACAGAGAGGAGACATGGGATCATTCCCAAAATATCCTTCCCCACTGATAAATTGCAGCAAGCAGGTTGGGAGCTGCACAGCGTGAAGGATAACCTACTTAGGAGGAACACGTGCATGATGCTATTGGAAATATTGATGCAGCTACAGCCCTCATGACGGCTTTGAGGAAGGGGTTGTATCAAATCACAATTTGCAGAAGCTCAAGGGAGACAGCAGCCTCAAAGCAAAGACACCCCACATTTCCCCCAGGCTGGGCTTTTCCCTCAGCACCAGGATATTTGCTCTCTGCAGTCTCTGTCCTCCCACGAAGTGTGAATATAAGTGTAGGAATGAGAAAATAGGTGAATACCATTGTGTTCCAGTGGGTGCTGGAGGGGTGTGCCTCTGTGCCAGCACATACTTAACTTTGGGATGCCCCCTGCAGAGCTGCCTCCAAATTATCAGACACACCTCAGGGAGATGGCACAGAAGGGCTGGGGCCACTTCTTGAGAGGGATGAGAATTTGGGAATCCCTGGAGCCAGATCAGGCATTTGCACAGAGGAGTCTAAACCCATTCTTCCTGATGGTGGAAGTGGGGGATAAGGAGGGACACATGGGAAGAAAAGTGACAAGAGGGCTACTCATTGGTTGAGGTGTTTTTGTTTACACATGGCTCCAGATGTTTCAGCAGACAATCTCAAGGTGGCACGGGCTGTGGGGCACCTTGTTCAGCAATGTACTTGCAGCAGAGGCCTCTTTAAGGCAGAAATAGTTTAATTTATGAAAGGCTCACATGGAGCTTTCCTGGCTGAGGCGGGAGCACAAGGCAACTGATGTTTTCCAAGGCAGTCATCCATTAACAGGCGATTTCCCCATCCTTCCCTGAACTCTACAGCCCTCTGCTAAGCTCTGGTGCACATCATTTCTGTAAGCACAAACCAGCATTTTAATTTTAAGCACTTGACAGTGTCATGGGTTTCACTTCAGTTGTTCTTACATGCGGCAAGACCCCAGGTTTTCTGCTGCACTCCAGTAAAGGCAGCAAATAGCAACACAAGGAGCAAATTACTTGGAGCTTGACATTTCTCCTGTAATCTAAGGGAAAGAAAGAGAGAAAAGGAGGAAGGTGGGGGGAGGAAGAGAGAGAGAGAGAGGAGAGAAGCTCTAAAACTGTAGGAGCTAACTAAATAGCCATTAAATATTTCTGCTCCCCCCCAGTTAATATTTAATATGATGTGTAGGTAGGATGCTGTACCAGTCTGAAGTGTGAGTCCCTGACTGAGCACACTAAATGCAACTGTACATGACTAACTGCAGCCATACATGACAATCAAGCCTGCCTGCACACAGGGAATATTCTCTTCAGTCACAGCTAAGCAAACAACAAATCTTTCTCTCTCCTGCAGCCAGCCCCAGCACCTTTGCTACCCTTTGGTGATTGCACTGCAGTCTGCAAAGCAGCTGGGGGCACAGATGTGCCTGCAAGCAGCAGGGGTTATATAGAAATATCTATATCTAATCAAACTTTTATTAACCCATGGCCTTCCAGCTCAAAAAAGCACGGTCAAAGCAGCCACGATTTGTAATGGCTTCAGCCTCCTGACTGAGTGGAAAATCATTTGCAAATGACTCGTGATTTTCTGTGAAGGGTTTCATTATGTGCCAGCACTTGCCAGGGGCCCTTGGGCAGCTCTGAGGGCTGCTCATGGTTTGCTGACCTGAGGGGATCCCCAGGGCAGGCACTGGGACCAGGCGTCCAGGGCTGTGCAGCACCTTCCCTACCCATACATGGACCCCTCCAGCAGGGGAGGAGAGTGTCCCTCACAGGGAGGTGACACAAGGAGGCTTCAGCTGGGAAGTCCTCAATTTGGGTTGCTTGTGTGAATTTTTGTTCCATTTCAGCTCAGTGAGGAGCCCAGCACCTGGGAGCCTGTGGCATCCTCACACCAGCTTGAAATGGGAGTGTTCTCTGGAGTCAGGGCTGATTGCTCCTGCTGCCAGCCTGGAGTGCTGGATCCAACATCCCAGTGGGGAAAACAGATATACAGAATCCTTTTCTTTCTTAAACAAGCAAGCAACAAGGAACTCTTTGCCCCAAATATTAGCCAGCTGTGCAAAAACCCTGAGAATCTCAGATTTCCCAAAAGTTTCTTTTCCTTATTGTTCAGTAGTTCCCATAGGACCCCCTTAAGCTGCCCCAACTGTACCAACTCGTTTGCAAACTATCCCTGGTTCACCCCATCCCAGCCCATCCCCACCTGCTCCAGGGACTGCTTCTCATTCACCCCCCAGCTCCCCCTCTGTGTCCTGGGAGCTCTGGGGGTGTCCACACTCCAGACTTTCTTTCCCCTCTGCCAGCACCACAAGGTGCCATCGTGGTGCCAGAGGGAAGGCAGGAGCCTCCTCAGGCTCTCCTGAGGGGCATGGCACAGCAGCTCTGCTGCCAAAGGAACCATGGTTTCCCTGGAGACAGCAGGGACAGGGGCACACTCGAGCCACCATGGCCATGGCAGTAGGGGATGAAGGAACTGAGGACCAAAAGACCACGGGAAGGTTTATTCCAGTGGGGCAGAAGTGGAGGGAAGGGCCAAGCACCTGGAGGCAGGAAGACATTCTCAGCCATCCTGCTCAAAGCAGCAAGAGTCTTGTCTGTGAGGCAGCAAAACTGGGATGAAGGGGTGAGAGAGAAAATGAAAGCTTAGTTCAATTTCAGCCCTGCATAGAGGTGAGCTTGTGGCAGCTTGGGGCACACTATTGCCTCACAAGTGGTGGCTCACAGATGACCAGAAACGTTTCTGCTGCAGTTTTCACTTCAGTTACAGCCTGGCACTGCCAGTCAGAGCTGCTGCTGCCCTTTGTGCCATGTTCCTCCTGGCTGCCTCCTCCTCCCCCTCCTCCTGCCCTTTCCAGAAGGCTTTTACCCTGCTCTCCCTCTCTGGGTGCCTTATCCCCCCTACATTTTGTCAGCAAGTCTTCTGTTCCTTTGTCTTTGTAAAGGTTCTTGGGGCTCTGCCCCCTCCCCTGCCGCCTCCTGCTGTCCCCACAGGCCTTTCACTGTCACACACTGTACCTGGAGAACAGGAATCCACCCCCTCAGCCCTGCCAGCCCTCAGCCTCTCTGTCCCCAACACCTACAGCTGTCAGGCCCGTGGGAAAGCAGCTCCTGTTCTGCTTTCCACCCCAGAAATTCAACAGGATGGGACCTGCCCTGGTGACCCACTGCAGGGTGATGAGGCAGCACTGCCAAAGCATGAAGGAACAGTGGGAAGCAGGATTCTCCTGGCTGCTGGCTGGCATTGGCCTTGGGCTTTGAGGGCAGCACAAGCTCCCACTGGCTCACAAGTCCTGGTGCAGCTCATGCACCACCCAAATTCCCCAGCAAATTCCCCTGTGTCCCTCTGGACACAGATAGGGTTGGATGAGCTGGTTACAGCTAAAAAAAGGAAGGGGCAGAAATGCCAGCCAGCATTTGCCTTCTTCAGGCAGGCAGAGCACAGGTTGCTGGTGCACAGCAGGGGGATGTATCAAACACAAACGTTGTTCCATTACTGCTGGGGGAAGGTAAGCACAAACAATCAGATGTCCTTTCCTATTTTCTGTGTCTCCCTCTGCGACGCTGATAGAGGGACTCCAAATGTTTCCAAGCAGGCAGTGCCTATCTGCA
Organism: Trochalopteron elliotii; assembly: GCA_024734555.1. NCBI lineage: Eukaryota > Metazoa > Chordata > Aves > Passeriformes > Leiothrichidae > Trochalopteron > Trochalopteron elliotii. Next base: position 2,151,779 of record JANPWX010000081.1, on the reverse strand, counting down.
GCAGGCAGACAATTTCCAAATGTATTAGCGGCACAGAGTCAATAGAGAAATAGCAGTCCAGCATATCATCCAATTTTCAAATGTAAATAACTAGACCACTGTTAATTTGAAGGACTACAGCAGGGAATAAAACGAGCCCTGGAAAACACACACAGCAATGACCGCTGGTCGTAATCCATTTCCTTCAGGCGTGCCTGTTGTTTTTCCCTGCTGGCTGCTGTGCTGCAGGGCAGAGGAAAACCAGTGGTCCTGCATGTGAGGAGGGGGATGAGCCCCAACAGCCTCAGCAGGAGACAGGGAGGGCAGGCTGCTCCCAGGGGTGCCAGCCAGGCATGGAGCATCCTGCACAGGATGCAGCCCTGCTCCCCCGTCCTGCTCTGGCACAGCTGGCAGGGAGAGGACACTGAGGAGGGGCACTGGCTGTGGGTCACCAGCAGCAAGGCCTGGCTGCTCCCTGGAGACCCTGTTCCTCCCCTCCTCTGGCCTCAAGAGCAGCAGCAGTAGTGCCTCAATGGCCCATTTCAAAACCAGCACTGACAAGGAATTCTCTGGCAAAGTAAGGCATGAGATGAAGCATCTGCCTCCCTCCACAGCAACTGTGGGGAGAAGGAAAAGAACGAGAAACCTTGAGGGGATCTTGGGAAGGAGGGAGAGGAGGGGGAGGAAAGATGCTTTTAGCAAAAAGCCTCTTGGGGTTTGCCAGTGCAACTGGGAATAAAATTGTCCTCTTGTCTACACCACTACTATACCACACTACTGCTGAAGGAAAGCCCCTTAAATCCCATCTCCGGGGACACATGCTGGGGGACACGGAGAGCCCCCAGAGGAGGGAATGTGCTGCAAGTGCAGCCAAAATGCAGCGGAGGGGTGGCTGGTGAAGCTGTCCTTGCCCTTGCTGGAATGCTGGGGGCCAAGAAAATGTCTCTGACACAAAGAGAGGCAGAGACAAAATGGGTCTGTTCAAAGGAGGAGACCAATCAGGCAGATGGTGTCTTGTGTGAATCTGCTGGTCTCCATTGAACACAGCAGGAATGGGCAGGTTTAACTCAGTCCAGTGAGTTCAGCCCAGGGCTCCCTGTCCTACTTTGTGCTTTCCTCACTCCTTTTCTGAACCACCAGTGGACATTTGAAGGGGTGCACTGGAGGTGGTAAACTTAAGGTAGCTAGATTGGACAGGTCACCATCTCACCTCTCACCATTAATAGGAAAACACCCTGAAAATGAAAGATGAACATCTGCCTCAAATCCCAACACTCCCCAAGGCTCAGTGGAGAGTGGAGGGGGTGGGATATTGCTGGGGAGGAGGTGCTGGTTTGGCAGGCCAGTGACAATGCCAGGAAGGCTGGCTGAGACCCTCCCAACATGAACCTCTGCAGCTGGGCTGTTGGAAAGGCTGGGATTGCTTTTCTGAAAGAGCTGTGTCACAGCAGGTTGCACGGAGCAAGGGAGGGCCCAGGGCTCACAGGGAAATGCAGATGCCTGCAGTGGTGAGACAACCTGTGATGTGACAGGAGTGATGTAGCCAAGGTGATTCAAGCATGTGAGTGGATCAAGATTTGCAATCTCTCTCATTACAGCAGCTGATCTAGTTGGAAAAAGTGAAGGATTCAGGCACACTGGACTTTCAGACTTGCTTGCTTAAAAGCTAATCTATGCCTGTTGCCACTGTTCATTTTTTCCCCTACCCATGAAAAATACACAGGAGACAAGAAGTGAAACATCAGACAGGAATAATGGCTGCCCAGAGATTTCCCATTAGCCCAGTGCTCGTGTGGAAGGGAGGTCTCATGTGCCTATGGGGAGTTTGATGCTGAGCCCTCCTCCAGCCACTCCAGGGCCCTTCAGCAGCCTCAGCTGCTGCAGTGGTGCAAAACCATCATGAAGATGCAGACCTGGCACAGAATGGCAGGAAAGCTGGGGAACGGGATGGACCCCAGCCTGTGCTCACCCACTCACTTTTTTCTTAAGGGACAAAAATAAAACTACACAAAATGACAAAAAACTACACAAAACGACACAAAATGACACAAAACGACACAAAATGACACAAAACGACAAAAAAACTACACAAAACGACAAAAACCAAAGCAAAACAACACAAAACAAAGCAAAACAAAATAAAACAAAACAAAAAGATGAGCTGTGCCCAGAACTGGAAACGGTAAAGACACTGTTTTTTCCCCAGATTTTAATCCCCATCTAGATCAGCCGGCGTTTGGCCCCGTGCTGCTCGGCGTGAGTCACGATGCTCTTTGCTGAGGGCCAGCCAAGAGTGGCTGCTTTGTACAGTGCTGCACTACCTTGCAGCTACTGATTCACTGCAGTAGAAATGATAGATTGTTTTACAGGAGGAAGAGAAAGGAGAAAAAAAATTATGAAAGCCACCGATACTTAAAACAGTGGATGTGCTCCACCTACCGTCCATTGACAGCAGAGTGAGCCGGGATAAGAGGCAGTTTCCTCACCGAGAGCTTCGTGCTGCCATCCTCTCGATTTTTACATTTGGAGAGGAGCCCGGAAAGAAGAAAGGGAAATAAGAAAGGGAAAGAAGAAAGGCAATATGGAAGTGAAGAAGAAAGGAGAGTGAGCGAAGATGAGGGCTACATGGCAGGAGAAAAAGAAGTAAAAGAAGACAGAACACTTTCGATTTTAAAAAGGGATGCTTCAAGCATATGTCAGCTTGCAGCAGGCTTGGCCATGTAAACTCATTTTGATTTATTTCAAAGCCTCCAAAGCAGGACAGTTCTGCAAATGCTACATCCTATTTCTGATTGATGGCAATGGTGTTTATACCTCAGACAACCAAGGTCAGATTCCCTTTGGCTGCTGCCACCTTTGTCTCCAAGGTTTTGGGGCTGGGCAGGGCAGATGGACAAACTTCCCAGGGATCCCACCTTCCTCTGTGTCCTCTGCACTCCCTCTCCCAATAACCAAAGCTGCTCCCACTGCCACTGCAATGTGGAATGGACAGACAAGAGCCTCTTGCTCCTGGGCTTTTATAGACAATTAAACCTTGCTTCCATTAATCTCCTTCTCCAGTCCAGGACTCTTTCCCCTTCGGATCAGTGAAGCCTGTGAGCAGCTGTTGTCTACACAGGATGTATCTCACCTCATGGGTTGTCTGACAATGTCTCCTGTGAAAGAGAGGAGGCAGGGACTCAAAGTAAACTGAAGGTTAAATGTTCAGGAGCACTCAGTGTCAAAGTCACTGTGATGGCTTAAAAGTAGATATGTAGACATTTAAGTGTCATTAAGCTGATTGAAAATCCAATTCTCAGTATGATCTTCTGGGGATTTTTTCAATGTGAGAGCTGTGTCTGGTGTTTTGTCACATCCAGGGAGGAACTGGTCAGACAGGGACAGGGAGGCAAGACTCTGCTTGTGCCTCCATCAGCCAAAGGGTTTATGCACAGGACACAGCCAGGGGAGGAGAGAAAAAGTAAACTACAAACATCACTCAAAATCGAAAAGGAAAAATGTATTTGCAAAATAGAACTTATGCAATGCTCTAAGGTGTAGAAGGGATAATTTACTCAGTGCTTGTTTTCTCATAAGAAAATAAACAAAACACACTGAACCTTTAGAAGGTCTGTCCTAGAGAATACTTGTATTTGTGTCATATACTCGTATATATGTACATACATAAATATACTGATGCCCTCACACAGGGGTCAGGGCGATCACTTCTGCCAAGATCTATTTTTTGAAGTGTTTAAGCACATGGCTGTGATGCACATAGCCAGGTATCCCTGCCCTTACACTGTCCAGTTGCACAGTCCCTCTGCTATAGTGTCATACTAATGAGAATATATGGTCCTAGGCTTTCTCTTTCTCTGCCCAAACAACTTTGAGCACTGCTGGACTGAGCACAGGTCTGTCTATATCCAGGCATATAGACCTGTCTGAAGCTGTGCAGTTCCCTGCTGTCCTTGAAAGCCTTGTGCAAAGCAATTGCCCAAGACAGTGCAGTGTGTTTGTGACAGTGCAGTAACTAACCATAGGTTAATGCAATAACACTATCATTTAATATCTCACGGGACATCACCTGAGTTTATTTCAGACCTGTCCTGCATGCAGATATTACCAGTGGGTTGTTATTTGTCTGTGCCTTTGTCTGCAGCTGCTCCTCTCTATTATTCTGGAAAATATTGCAGAAATTCATAAAAGCCACAGAAGAATGGTAGGCTTATGAAGTGCACTTCTGTTACCATTTCCTTGTCCTCATTATTAATCCACTCTACTTTTTCATCATTCTGTATCAGGTCTGTCTCCTACTGAAAAGAAGATGCTTCCTTTTTCACTTTGCAGTGATATGAACCTTTAATTCAGCCCTGTCTGCTGGCTTTGACAGACAGCACTAATTTGTAATCAGATTGAGGCTATGACACTGTTCAAGTGCACACAAAATATGAAGGATACAGCAGAAAGAAGGAGAAGGGAAGAGGGGAAGAGAGAGAGAAAGGGAAAGACTGTATATGCAAAGTCTCTGTTTCTGATGTGACATTCAGCTCCATGCACAAAGGAACACAGAGGGGCCCAGGGAAAGAGACTTGCTTGGGAAGATACTGCTTCCAGCCAAAAAACTCCTCTGCTATACCACAGCCTATTACCAAAAAAGGAGGCAGGGAGGAGAAAGAAATGACAGGGTCAGCCAGGGAATGACAAGGGAGGTACCAAGGGCACAGCTGAGGGCAGAGAGACGATGGAGAGGCAAGTGACGAAGCAAGGGAGGGATGAAAAACGACAAGGCAGAGGAAAGAATGAAAACTTCAAGGCAAAAAAAAAAAAAAAAAAAAAAAAAAAAAAAAAAAAAGGTAGGGGAAGAAAAGAGCAAGGATAGCACAAAGAGAGGAAGAGAAGGTGTCCTGACACCTTGTGGCACACCTGTGACCAGCAGGCCGGCAGGGACAAGTGGTCGGAGTGACTCACTGTGCCTGACGGAGCATGTGTGGGGCCAGGAGCTACTGAAAATGAAGCTGCCATAGTCCAAATTCATCTTTTCCCCTGTAATCTGTAAGGGCCTGAGTAAAATTAGATACAGTATCTGTTTTTCCTCCCGCACACTGTTTAGTCATAGCCATCTTTTCCCTCTTAATGGAGACTGGGGATAACCCCATTCCCTGCCCTTCCCTAGGAGTCAGGCAGGTAGGAAGCCCAATAGATGGCTATCCCCACGACTTCCAGCATGCCTTTTACTTCCAAGGGATTATTCCAAGTGCATTCAGCTTTATTTTCTCCTCACTTAATTGAAGGTGCACACTCTGGTGGCCTTTCTGCATGACCAGTCTCCAGGGCTCCAGCATATCTATTTTCTTTCCATTCCTTTGAGGGGAAATACCTCCCTGTTCTGCCACACAAGTGGAATGGCTGATTACACGTGAGTTACTACACCCAGTAACCATAAAACTGTAATCCAAGGGCACGGACATCTGAGTATTCATAGTCATGAACTATTCATGACTCTTTATTGAGGTTTTGGCCCAAAATTGTGATCTTAGTTATTTGTCACTTAAAAGGACCTAGGCAGAAATAGAATTCAAAGCTATTGATTGCAACCCCTTTTATCTACAAAGCCAATACAAAACACTGAGAAACAGCGGCCTGACTTGTGTTACAGCTTCTTCTCTTTTTATTCCTTCGTGAAGAGGTTTCCCCAGGGATTACACCTTTATGGTGCAGAACTATGTTTTCCAGGTGAGCTGAAGCAAGAGGGATTTGAGGTTTGACACTCTATATCAAAGTCTTCAGTTTAGACAACATGAGCAGAGCTTTGAAGGCTGTCAGCATCAGCCTAACTCCACTCCCATCACACCAGCAGATGTTCAGAGGGGACAGAACCATGGCACTGCTAAGGGTCTGTGCAGCCCAGAGCCATGAGGGGCTGCTGAGTGTCCTGGATCCAGCAGAGTGTTGCCAGTGGACATGTATGTACAGACACATACACGAGCCCTCAGGGCACCTCCAGGCCCTGCACTCTGCCCAGTCCCCAGCTTGAACCTCACAGTCCCTCCATGAGGCAAATCCCCTGGTCTCTCTCCAGCTCCCAGACCACTGGATTTACTCTCTGGACAGTCCAGCCTGATGCTCACTGATGGCACAGGCTGACACACACACACCTACACACGCCCCTCTGGGTCCCATTCCAGCTGCTGCCACTGAGACCCACACACACACACAAATAGGCAGAAATGGTTTCTCATGAGAAAACAAGGACAGACAGCACTGGCCAGGTGCAGAGCAGGGCCAGATAAATGCAATGACCACCAACTTATGCACACAACCACCCTCTTTTAACCCTTATTCCTTCTGTTTTCCATGCTTGTTTCTCCCAAAAATGTATTGATCCCTCTCCTTTCCCATTTTGGGTTCCTTTCCCACCCTGAAATATCCTGTAAGTCACACACAGTCCCAAGATGCTCTGCCCTGCACCCCATAAAGTCCCACCCCCATGCAGCCCGTGATGGGGGGCAAGTCAAAGGTGTCCAAGTGCCTTTTGCTGACTCCATTACAATTAAAACCCCCCATGGCCATGGGGCTGATCACCCCAGTGTCAGTCCTGGGAGGGGCAGGAGCAGGGTCGTGTCCCCCTTCCCCCAGCCTTGTGCCCCTGTTCCCCTTCCATGCATGAGAACACTTGTCCTTCCAGCACTACCTCACTGTTGTCCTTCATTCCACGCAACTCAACACTGCCCAGCTGCTCTGAAGTTCATACGAGACTTTGGAAATGTAATAAGCAATAAACATAATGGTGCTGTAATGGAAGGAGGGGGTGATGAGGTGAAGTGCCATCTCCTTCAGCAGCTGCCATCACCTGCCCCCAGCATGTCCTGCAGGCAGGCACACACATACCTGGGATAAGGGCAAGGACAGATTTCTAAAGCAAAAGAGAAGGGATGGAAGAGATGTGAGGAGAGAATATAAGGCAGAGACAAGCTGGGAGGTAGGCTGGCCTCGATCTGCTGCTTGCAGAAAAGAGGCAGAGGATGAGGACAGGGCAGAGAAAGGACAGTGAAACACTACAGGAGCAGAACAAATCTTCTGACAAGGAGAACAGCATGGTCTGCAAGGCTAATTTTTCATCTGCAAATACATGGATACACGCAGTGAAGGAGAATGTGGAAAATAAGAAAATGGAAAAAGAAATACATTTTAAATGAGCCAGTGCATTCAAATGTGAAAATGAGCCAGTGCAGAACTGAGAGGACCCGTGTAAAATAATCTGATTACACCAAAGTAAATTTTCCAGGATTTCAGAGACAGCTAGAACTGTACTTTAAGAGGCATAACTTATGAAAACCTCAGCATGACTCTGCTTTGTGGAGTGTGAAGTGAAAAGTAACCCTTTTCTTGTAAGTCATTGTCTTGGTTCCAGCCAGGACAGGGTGATATTTGTAGCAGGCAGGAGGGACATGACTGGGATCTGGAGGCTATTCTGTACCACCTCATGTTATTGTAGGGAGCAGGGGAAGGGAATCTCTTCTGGGAAGAAGGGGTTCCTTCTGACAGAGTAAGTGTGATGGAGGCAGCTGTCAGGTAACATCAGTTCTGAGCAATCATGTGTGAATCATTTCTCTATCTTGTGCACTTTGTTATTAATATTGCTCCTGTTATTGTTCTCTTGTTTAACCCATTGCTGTTTTCATTAAATTGTTTTTACCTCAACCTGTTATTTTCACCATTTGTGCCTCCAATTCTCTCCAGCCAGCCACAAAAGGAGGAGGGGAACTGAGGGAGCAGCACACAGCTTGGAGAGTCTCAGTGGTAACACTAAATTTGGGAGTACCATTCCTAAACCACAATAGTTGTGTAGGTGGAACCTTTTCTAAAAGAGGTACAATATTATATCCACACTGCAGAGTTTGTAAAAATAGCTGTAGAAATGCTCAAAGCCATGCAGCCAGGAGCTGTGCCACTGATAAGCAGGGCAGGTCACCTTCCCCTGGCTCTGCTCCTCTTTCAAAGCAGTGACTTGTACAGGAAGGGAGGCAGGTGGCTGGCAGGCCCCGTGGGCCAGCCTGTGCCCTGCCTACCTCTCTGCCACAGCATCATCACTGAGGCACTGAGATCATTTTAATTACCAGCATGAAATACTTGCACGAGAATCCTGTAACTGTGGAGTCACAGGACGTTTGGGTCAGAAATGACCTTCAAATCCCAGCTAGTTCCAACTCCTCTGCCATGGGCAGGGATATCTTCAATCACACGAGGTGGCTCAAAGCCTCATCCAACCTGGCCTCGAACACTTCTGGGGATGGAGCACTGCTCTTTGTGCTCTGAAACTTCACTTGGCTACCCACTTTAATCCTTGGCAGCTATTAAAATGAAGAGCTGGTAAATAACAGTTCTCTGCACTTCATAGCCTGGATTCCAGCATTTAGACTTTTCAATCAGTAACATGAATTTTTTAGCTCTTTGCTTTTATTTTCATTCTTCCAGCTGCACTCTTGAAAATAATTCTCTCTCATCTTGTCCTTCAGATCTCACTAAAAAAAGGAGGGAAGCTCAACTTACAACTGAGTAATTTTCATAACAAACAGACTTTGAGAGGTAAAAATAAAAGCATGATAGACTAGGAGATGATACTCCTGCTGAGAGAGAATTTAAGAGACCTATTAAGGAAATGCTAACAGTTTTGTTACAAGAATACTACATTTTTAGGATAGACATTAAGAAGAGAAGTAGATGCTGAAGGATCTGCATTAGAAATTTAGAGAAGTGAGTGCAAAAGAGCTTACATTCATAGAGAGTTATCTCATTAATTAAAAGACTGATTTGTGTTAATTTCACCCCTGGAAGTACAGAAAAAAAATAAAACTTAGATGCTAGTGTTTATAGGCTGCAAAAAGTGTCTGTGTCTAGGTAAAACTGTCTGAAGCCACTAAGATTACACTGAAGGCTAATGGAAGGATATTTTTTTTTTTAAGTAAGCAAAGAACTGCATTGCAATTCATCCTTAAAAACATTTTAGGAAATGCTATTGTAATGGTTTCAATTCCCACATTTCATTTCTCCTGGTGAGTTGTTTGGAGCCACAGCCCCACTCAGCATGATTTAAAGCCTCTCTCTGCACTGTATGTGCACAGCTCTGCCCGTGCCTGGGTCTTGGCACCACCTCCTCCACGAGTCTGTCCCCAGCTGGAGCTGCACTTGCTGTTTCTTTGATCCAGACATTTACCTGCATTTTCTGGCACCTTTGGAGATTTTCCAGTGGCTTTAGGTCGAGTTTTTTTTGACTGGCTTTGTCATAAAACTTGTTGTTAGGGCTTGCCCTGGCATCAGCCCATCAGTTTATCTGCAGCCTGAAACAAGCATTGTCTTTTTGTCTTTGGCAATTGCCACCTCAGTGGCCTGACACAACTGACTCCTTTGGGTGCTTCTGAGAGCTCTAGAAATCACCTATGTATTTTGCCTCAGTACTATCCCTGAAGTGAGTCCAGAGCTCTTGAAAATGATTGAAAGATTTTGAGAAGGATCATGGTCACTACCTTCATGGTTTCACACATGCAGATACAAAAATGCCCCTGGTAAGAGAGTAAAAATAAGAAAGGCAGATGAGGAGACACTGGAAGGGTGTTAAGAGGTCTGGGGGTATAAAGCAGCTTATGGAAGAAGTGAGGTTTAGAATTAAATTGGAGAGGCTTTTGAAATAAAAATGGTGCTTGAGGAGAGGTTAGGCCTTACTGGAGGAGCTTTCTGAGGCGAGCATATAGCAGAATAATTAGGATCAAGTGAAGGGGAACATAATGAGATTGGATGGTGAAAAGTGGCGTTTTGTTGCTGTGACTGAAGGAGTTAGTGTTACAGGAGGCTTTTGGCTATGGAAAAACCAATCTCATAGATAAATTATGCCCTCCTCTCCAGCACGGAGACGTGTGAATATGATTTTGTGGTTCAATAGCATTCTCGTATGGGCTGTAAAGCAATTGGTTCATAAATTACAGAAAATCACAAATTAAGAAAATGCAATTCACAAATGCTTTTCAGCATCCTCTGAAGACGGGTGTCACTGGGGCTTGATTTGGCTGTTATGCCCTCAAGCATCCCAAGCAGCCACCACCTCCACTGCCCCAACAGCACTTCTTTTTCCCATCTAAAAATGTTGAAAAGGCTTCTTGGGGCAGTCACTGAGGATTTTAGGGCATTTGAGGATTCACCTGGGGCAGTGGTTCTGCCCTGGGACCCCACAAACCCCGAGCCAGAGTTCACATGCTGTGCACTGAAGGTGCACTGACTCCTGTGTGCCAAGCATCAGGCTGGGCTGTGTGTGCTGAGCAGCATTTCAGGAAGCTCAGCAAAGCCCTGGGTGTGCAGAACACACTGGATCTTACTGTGCAGGCACTGCATAAGTATATACACACAAGTTTTCCAGGATTTCCCTGTGGAAAATATGGAAATCCTCCTGCTGAAAGTAATTTTTCTTGCACAAGCCGTTCAGGTCTGGTGTTCTGTATATTAATTACATTTTAGGTGCATTTGCTGAAGCCTTGTTTCATTGGGCTTACTAACTTATTGCCAGGAAGATGCTTGTTACAGGCAATGGAATGGAAAAATTATTGGAGTCCAGAATATGGTTTTGTTCATTTTTAGCCTATGTATTGGCTAGATAATACAAAACCCCAGGGTTTAAGCAATTGCAGAGCTAATGTTTCTCAGGAATAGCACAATCTCTTTGTGAAACTGCTGCAGATGTGGAAATTTGCCGTTTGCCTTTGCCACTTATTTAGTGCCTTCAGAACTCAGACACCACTTTCTGATTTCCCTTGTGTGCTTAGCTGATCCCCACCGGGGATGGTGCTCACGTGGTGACTGGGAGCAGATCCTTAGCCCCTGCCAGAGCTGCAATGACACGAGTGCTGTGGTCCAGACCACCCCTGCCACCTGCTCTGCATTCTCTGCTTAACACCCAGCCATGAGAAAATGGTGCTGTTGGAGAAGTTTGGAGGTACAGAGCTTCTTTTCAGATCTTGCCCACATCAGCTCATGAAACACAAACAGAAATAAGTGAAACCTTCTTACTGGGACATGTCATGTAAAGACTAACAGTGGCTAATTGCATTTTCTAGTACTTTCTTGACGTATGTCAGATGTAGAGACAGAGATTGGTATCATGCATTTTCTTGGAGAAAAATAATACATGGCTCTAAAGCAACATCAGAATCAGTGCATTTGCACTTCACAGTTCCCACTACTCAAGCTCACTGTTTCCTTCCACCATCATAACATAACAGACATGTGGTGTCTGCAGCACTGATTTGCTACACACCCCTTCCAGAGGAAGCATTTCCAGGCGTTTCCAGGTTCCCAGGTATGTAGGTTTGAGATCCAACAAGCTGAACCCAAAAAGGAAAAATAATGTTCATTCTGCCACACATTTTTACATGTCTTTGTAACTTGTTACCCATGTACTTATATATTTTGGTGATGCCTGGTAGCTCTCAGTGTTTCCTAAGCAAGAACAGACACTGCCATTTTTCTACTGGCAGACAATACTGAAATTAAGACCTAATGCTAATATAGCCAGTAATACTGGAGCAGGACTTCACTGCAGACTGCTCCCTAAAAACTTTTGCTCAAGAGAGGAAAAAATTACCACAGGTTCAGACACACAAGAGGAAAACATTTACCCCATAATGATACCAGTTTGGCTTTTGTATCTCCTTGAGCCTTTGCTTTCTGTTGGCATCTCTGATTGGGACCAAATGCCACTTACCCAAATTTGCAGAATGCTGCTCTGCTGACCTGTTATGCACATTGTAATGTCACCACCTGTCCATTTGCATTGCCCTTGTTAAACTTCTAAAATGGTAATTTAATAGAAGTAGGTGATATGAATCATCAAGGAATAATTTGAATTATCATCTGCAGATAATTCATTATGCACACATTTCTTGCGAGATCCTTAAATCAGCAGGGTTTCTTAATCAGAGACTTTAAAATTTTGTCTGTAACAGCTAGAGACTTGACCCATAAATCAGCAGCCAGGCCAACAGGTCCAATTCATGCTTCACATATTTTTCCCTGTGAGAAAGAGACACTTAATTACCACCAAGGTCACAGAAAAGGGGGAAAACCCTGTAACACAGAGTTGGTTTTGACAGCTCCAGTGCTGGCAGCATTTTCTGAAAGCAGAGTGATTTGCAGAAGACGAAAGCATGGCCAGCAACACTGCTGCAGTACTGCCATCCTGACAGGGTGCTCCAAACGAGTGCTGGTGCCATTAGAGTTAGCAAAATTCATCTTCCTCTGTCAGTGGGAGATAACATTTGCTCAAGAGAGACACTCACACTCTTTGTCCGATTTTATTAGCAAAAATAATTAGTGACTCTGACACAGCCTCCTTTTCTATTCTTCAGTGGAGAAAACACATGGTTTGCATCCTTCCCTTTGTAGGAGAGAAAGTGTTTGTGCAATTTATGGGAGGGATCAGGTCATGGCTTGACCTGGCATCCAGCTGTGGTGCAGGGGCTGGGCAGAGGTCTGCAGGGACATGCTGCACCCAACCAGCACTGCTGCTGAGGAGGGAGGGAGGCATGGGAAGGCCTCAGCAAGACCCACAACTCTTCCTAAAATTAATTCACAAAGGAGTGAAGCCATCACCAGCAGGTCCACATACCTCTGTCAGTGATGTCTTCTTCTGCCTCATTGAGATAGATGGGCCCTGTAAAGGGGTACCAGGACTGGCACAGCCAGGAGTAAAAGTGTTGAGCACAGCTCTCTAAAGTACATTAGCCTATCTTATGATTTCATTCTCTTATTTTCATGAAATGACATTGATTTAGCAAGCATATAAACCCCTGAAAATTTGAAAAGGAAATCCAGGTTTATAAATCCACACTTATCCAGCCAAGTAAATGCCCCTAATCTCAGAAGTGCCAAGTTGCTGCCAGATTCCTCTGAGGTGAACAGCACTGAATATCTGGTGCCTCTGAAAGCCAGGTGATAAATTTCAGAGTTTTGCAAACTCTGTGCCAAGGGTTTTGCTAATCAATAGTCATTGTTCACATATAATGACCTGTCGAAGAGCAGCTGGTCTGGATGATGGATGCTTGTCTGATCCTGAAACATGTTTATTGGATTGGATTCAGCAAGTCAAAACCAACTAATTAGTTCTATTAATACTTATTTGAACCAGATTTAGGGGTTTGGGCACTGCGGCTTTTCACTTGCTTTTCTGTTTTTTCATTCTGGCAGTGCAGAAAGTTGTAAAGTCATAAAGTTCATTAGGGTTGAGAAACGCCTGAATTCTCGTGCAGCTTTTGTTAACCAGTGCCTGGGCAAATCAGACCCTCAAGGAGAGAGAGGGGAATCAACTCCGCACTCCAGGAAAAAAGGATTTCTGTGAAGAGTGATCCCACTGAGACATCTTGGCAGCCACTCTATGGACTATCTCTTGTGTCCAAAATTTTCAAGAGTTCAGCAGATCTGAGTGCTCTTGAACTGGAGGAGATGATATCTCCTTTTATGTTTTGCACAGTAAAGAAAATACTTTTGTTTTTCCACAAGTAACAATTACTATTACTTGTACTTATAAGAATCATAAAATAAACTCAGCTTGAAAATACAGCTGGCTTTTAAGCATGATCAGTTAAATACATTTTTGCTGGTGGCAAAGCCGTCTTTAAAACATTTGGGCTGTAGCATGTGTGTAAAATCAGTCTTTCCGTGTAACTAAGTCCTCTTTTGTAGAACTTGGGAGTCCATTACAGGTGGTTTTCCAAGGTACCCTTGGATAATGGATTATTTATCATAGAAAGGGTGCAGCACAGAAAAGGAGATTGCAAACTGGTTGTGCTCCAGCCCCAGAATGAAATGGCACTATGTTGCTATTTTAGCTTTTTCTTGGTTGCTGTATGGTAATTTGATTGTGTTATTTTACTCCAGCATGCAATTCTGTCTATTCTTCCCAAACTCCAACATGGGAGACATAAAGAGGTGAGAGATTTATTTTAGGACGCAGTTTTGAACATGATGTATTCGGCAAATGAGTATATTCTTGGCCAGAAAGCAGCAATCATGTCAGCAGGTAAGATTCATCTCACTGTCATATGATGGAGAGGAGATGTTTGATGTTTTGTAAGGCAGGGACAAGTGGCTCCAGCATTCAGAGTGACAGAAGAAGGTACAAAGTTGTCAAGTTATCTTCCTTACTGCTCTGGCTGCGGTCAGCAAGAAGCCACCTGTCCAGAAGCAAGGGTTTGAAAGATTACAGAGCACTGCAAACGGATGATGCCTGAATCTGAGCTCTTCTAGCTGAAGTAGCTACTTCGTACCAGCAAAGATGCATTTCTTGAAAAGACACTACTGTATTTACTTTCCTTAGCTGGGAGACCATGTCAAATGAGCCATGGAGTGTCTTGCATTAGGTTAAGCAGTAAAACATTTTTCTCCTCAAGTATTATCATAGAATCATTGAATGGATTGCATTGGAAGAGACCTTAAAAATTATCTAATTCCAACCTGGTTGCTCAAAGGCCCATCCAACCTGGCCCTCAACACTCCCAGGGATGGCTCATCCACATTATGTTGATTAAAGTAGTGATTTCTAGGTATGTTTAAAGGGTAGAGCCAGGTTGGGTTTGTCTGTTTATGTTATTACTATGGATATGTGTTTCCCTTCAGGCCAGACTGGAAGTAAGACAGCACTCCCTAACCTGGAAACTGCGGTACAAGAGCAGCATTAAAGCCACAAAGCCCCAGTGTGAGACGGGCTTTGCCTGAAGCGATGGCGCGTCCCTCACTCACCCCTCACTAGGGAGGAAGGTGATAATCGGCTGCTTGCTTGCTACAGGGAACATTTTCCATGCTTCTCCTCCTCTGGCCTTTTGCAGTAAATCTGTACATTTTCTGGTTCTGGCGCCTGTGAACACTTCCCCTAAATGCCCCAGAGGCATCTGCCAGCCCTGGGTACCCGGGCTCAGAAAGAGACAAACTCCAGTGGCTTTGCTTATTTCGGCTTGTTTCAGGCTGTCTTCAGTCCCAAAGAGGTGTAATGATAAGCAGACCACAAAGTCAGCTTTTCTTTTAGGCAGCTTTTCAAACTAACATTTGAAGGAAAAGCAACACGAAATGCAATTTTAAGGGTAGAAATCAGACGCTTTTCTGATTACTTATCTGAACCAGAGCACTGTGACATGAACAGCCTCGGGCACGTTTGACCAAGACGGGTCGAGCAGGAATGGGTCTGTGTGACTGATTCCAGGAGAGAGGGACTCCCTCTCCCCTGCTGCCTTGTGTAAACCTGGAATTACTCCTTCTGCTCGCTAAAGAACTGCCTTTCTGGAGCAAACAGCATTTGTCATTACCAGGAAGGGATGCTGACACTCCTTTTTCTTAAGGCCTCATTCACGTATGTGCAGTCGGGCTATCAGACCGAGCAGGCAGGCTAGCTTACAGAAGTAGAATCAGCACATTTGACTCAATAACATTTTTTATCATTAAATAAATAAGTCTGCTAAAAATTCCCACTTCAGCCATCAGCAAAATATTTTACCGACTAACAAACAACCACATCCCACTGCTGTGCAGCATTCAGAAAGCATTAAGTCGGGCTATTAGAATTCATTAAATTGACTCAAAAAGCACAATGGGCATATTATCACATAGGCACACGCGCTTACACATGTACATTGTTCTGTGTCCAGGGAACACTCCCTGTCACCTTTCTCAGCAGTCACGCACACCAGGAGCTCCTTTGATTTTAATGAACTCAAGATTTTCCTGTAACTACCCGTCTCCAGGGCTCTGAGAAAACAAACACTCAGGAACGCGGCTAATTTGGCTGCATTGTCACAACTTGTATCGGCTATTTCAGTCTCCTACAATACGCACTTAATAGCGTTGGAGAGCCTCGCTGCTATGTCGTGCACAGATCAAAAGAAGTTCAAAAGCCTTCCCACAAGTTTCGAGGCTTAGTCCTCCTGGTAATAGCATCAATGATGAAATTGCAATTGTATTAGATGCGAGCAACAGCAGGCACCTTGGGTCTCATCCTGGGAAGTACTGAGCTGCTGCAGCCCTCAGTAAATCCAAGGAGAATAGTTCAGCAAAAGCACATCTTATTTATTATCAATATATTCACCAGGTAGTCCAATTAAACTTGACAGCCTGTTTATAGAGGCTTTCTGCCCAGTAGCAGCTGTACAGGTATCAGCCAACCAACTGTAACACAGCAGCAAACTGAGCAAAAGATGCTGGTGCTGGTCTCTTCATCATTTGAGCTGTACTTTGTTCACAAACACTGATACAAGTCAAATAAAGGTCATAGCACATCTATATCTAGCTTTAGGTGAAAGAACACCAAAGCCTTTTAATGCTGACAATGCTTCCCAAAATTTATTGTGACCTTCAAGAACCTGAAAATATTCTGCACCATTATCATCTCAGGGTCAGCACACATTCATTATTCATTAGAAAAAGAAACTGCTGGGGTGACAGAAATCTGGTGGTATAGATTAGCTGCTGCGATTTTTGATTTCCCAAATCATCTAACAGGAAAGCAGCCAGGGGAGAGGAGAGGAGAGGAGGGAGCAGAGAGATTTGGCAATTATCTTGTCTGAGTTAGTTATGCCTCAGCTTGTAGTACATGTGGCCATGGGTACTTCAATAACCAGTTAGCTCCCATTTGATCTATTCCCTCCTCCCCAGCACCTTGTCTTTGAGACCACGACCCGATCAGACAAGCTCCTCTGTCTCATCTCCTTGGACCGTTCATTACTTCACTTAAATCTTTAATCTTGGTGCCTCTTTGACACCAGAAAGTCCCCTGATGGTGTTTGTACCTGGCAAGGTGCTGAGTGACTTTGGTACCATGCTCAGCAAATGGAGAAACAAGGTTCCCCACGTGGAGGGTACTCCACACCTCACAGAGGTGTAACCCAAAGGGTGACAGTTTCAAACTGTTCCTCTCCAATCTGGGTTTTTTTTTTTGTGCCTTCACCCACTAACCAGTACTATGTTCCTCTTTCTGTTACTTGCCTTTCTGTCATTTCCCCAGCATGTTTTGTGTCTAGCCATTCGATTTTTAAAGTCAGGAACTCACCAATTCCAGTGTCTCCTTAGTAAGACTTAGATCCTCCCTCCTTCATTATTTCACCAAAGCTGGGGCTCCTGGCAATGAATGTTAATTATACCAAAGGTAGTGGTTCATATTAACCTACAATGTCCTTAGGTTGACTGGGAGGTGGGGCTGTTTTTACTGTTTTTACATTTAAAAATATGCTTATGCTAAGACTATTTAAATCAAGCAGATCCTGATATGAGACAAATATAGAAGGTTCTAGGCTGAACCAGAGTGGTTTAGAATTGTCCTGCTTCTGGAATGTCACAAAACCACATCTGGAATGTCCTGTTCAGTGTATTTTTTTTTGCAATTTTTATTGTATTACTCTGAGTTCTTTTTAGTTTGTGCCTTTGTACTGGAGAATTAGTTAAATGCATCTCTCACTAGAGCTTTTTGATTGCAAGCCCAATAAAGCCTATCTGCTTATTTGTTTATACAAACCACATTATGGATAATAAACATAACAAGGGTGTACATTGGGTATAAGCAGTTAAATCACATTCCTGGAAAGGTATACTGAGAGATACAGAAAAGGGAGGAGTGAGAAGAGTGTAGCAGCGTATTTTAAGAGAGATAGCATGTAGCTAGGAAAGTAATGAACTCCAATTGTATTCCATTTTCTTTACTTTCTGTGCTGTTTATTTTCCTGTTTAGGTCATTGCATAGTTCATTCTGCACCACTGTTTTTTAATTATTTGAGTGCCTCTTCAAAACACTTTTTCAGTAGATTTGCTTTCTGGAATAATTACTTAGCTGTCTGTCAGTGTTCTTGAATTCTGATGTTACTTTGTCTTGGAACCAGTAAAATACAGAAAGAATTTACACTGCTGGAATAAGCAGGTTAAGGGGAAAAAAAGTAACTTTTGATGCATTTTATTGCAACGTAGAAATGAGTTCTTGAATATAAAACTAAATTTAACTCATAAAAACTGCAGAATGAAGTCTCATTAGAACAGAGTTCATTGTAAGCATAGTTTTAAGAGCATTCTCCTTTTCCAGACTCAATATCAGGAAGTCTCTGGATGCAATTTACACAGCTCAGCCCTGTAATCAATCCCTCAGTAGGAACCAGGAACTGCAGGTAAAAGCCTTAAAATGCTGCATGGGGCCTAATTTCAGTGCCCTGGAGGCAGACAGTGAAGGATGGACCTCACCAGGTCTCAACCATGCAGAAGCTTCTCCTGCCTTCCTAAAGGAAAGCTTGAATCTCCTCTTGCTGTCTCTGACCCACTCAGGTGCCTGGCCACAGGTGGCAGGTGACAGGCACTGTCACTGCTTCTTCCCATGCCAGCAGCATGGGTGAAATAGACCCTGGTAAAAGTGAATTGAGCCATCCTCTGCAACACCATTTGCTTGCAGCTGGATTTTCAAATATGCTCAGGAAAGGCCAGTAAGCAAAAGCAAATGCCTAACTGAGTGATGCCTAACAAATAAATGAGCTGCTTGCACATATTTTAATATAAGGGACTAATGAATCAGGTATCTGAAGTCCACGAGAGGGCTGACAAACAGGAGCACACTGTTGTTGTGTGGTGCAGACACAGCCTGGGACTTCCCAAATGGGGAACTCCAGGCAGAGCAGCTGTTCCTAGTGAATAGCACACCCTGCACAGGGCTGACATACACAGAAAGTCTCAGCCTGTCCACCAGGACACAAGGCTGCTGGATCCCAAATGTGCCATTTGATCACCACCTTCTATATCCTGCTTATGAAGAGGTTTCTCCAGCAGAAAGCCAAGCTCTATGCCCAAGGCTAAACAAAATGGACTTGGGGGGCTATAAAATGCTGGAATGAGACAAACCAGAGCTGTTGGGTAAAGCCAGCAGTAAGCAACCTCATCCTGCAGTGCCAGTACTGGGTCAGGGTCCCTTGACTACCCAGAATGGTTACTGCTGTCACTGCTATGCCAGCACCCACTGATGTGAGTCCAGCCATTGGGAGAGGCAAGTCCTGCAAGAGGACACCAAGACGGAAAAATGCCCTTGGAAAAATGGAATTTAATGGAATGTTGACTCAGAAGTGCAGATCAAACTTATCTGAGTCAATGACCAGCTTTTTCTAGTGGTCCTTTGAAGATTTATGAATTCAAAACAACAAGCAAAAAAGGAGCCAATGAACATTCTGGACATGGTTTTGACTTTACCCACACTATTTTCTATCCCAGCATATTTCTAACTGATATTATATTAAAGCTATTTAGTGTTACATTCATTATACCGTCTTTCATTAGAATTTCTCTCTTGGGTATGAAGAGATAATCCACATGAATATTTTTTCCCATTATGGGCCACATTATTAAGTCCATTATTGTATTTTAATTGACATTATTATAGCACATTAAGTACTTTGACATGGGTTAGAGATAGTTTGTTAATAACACTATTACTAAAATACTAAAAGCTGTGTTTCTATTCTGGTTGATGTCGAAGCTTTCAAAACTGTACTCATTCTGTCACGTAACTTGGGAACACAAATCTGGCATTATCCTACTGTCTATTATAGTGCTTCTAACTTCCCTAATAATCTGCTGTTTTAACAATGCCCCTATATATCACTGAACCCGTGGTGACACAGAGCAATATATCACATCTGGTTATGGTCATTGGCTGTGTCAAACAAAGTTTTATCCTATCTAAAAAGTCTGAATGACTTCAGCTTTGCTATTTGCATGAATAATGATAGAATATCTGTCGGGATATTTTTAGAATTTACTCTTGGCAAATTTTGGGGCTTACTTACAGTCTGTTGTGTTTTTTCCTAGTATTTGTTTCAGATGCCTTTGTGTCTCCTACATCCTCAGCAGAGCTGCAAACACTTTTGTCATCACCAAATCCTTTCCAGCAACACCCTGCATGATTTAACAGACTGAATTTGTCAGCTACACTATCTCTGTTTCTATTCATCATGGACAAACTTGCAGTTTTCTGTGCCATGTTCCAGGTTAAACAGAATTCAACAGCAAAAATAGCAGGCATCTTTGTTAAAAAGAAAAAAACAAAAAAACCCACAAAAAACCTCACCCTCCCTCCCCCCCCCCAAAAAAAAACCCACACAAGAAAAGAGCTACGGAAGCTGGTTTACAGTGAAACACAGTAAATGGAGAGCTTCTGATTAATATGTGGGCTGAGCTTTCTTCCAGGATATGACCTTCAAAAGACTATGAAGAAACATTGGGTAAGAATTTCCACTCATCTAAAGCAAGAAAAGGTAACTAATTAAGCTTGTATTCAGTATCTATGCTTGGGTCTCAAGCAGAGATTGTATCTTTATTATTTGATACCGTAAGACATTCCTGGGCATTGCACTTGAGTAGGGAGGCTTTTAAAACATGACAATGGCCTCTGAGACAATTCTGGCCCTGGGTAACTCATACTCTCCATACTCCATATGCTCATGACACATCTTGCATGTGACTACCTTGTTTGGGAGGCCAAGATAGTCCAACAGGGTGGGTATAGACTCTTCTGCCAAAGAACTGTGGTTCTCAACACACTAAATTCACTCACAGAGATGTAGCCAGTTAGTCCTGTTGAAATGATAGTCGTTTTTGCCCATCACTCTTTAAATGTTTTCTGCAGAAGCTCAGAGACAGCCTATTTTCCAGCCAGAATGTGGAAAGACCATTCCCTTCAGCTTCAGTGAGAGATGAATCAAGTCTTGGAGGCAGAAAGCTATGGACAAGTAAAGCAATGAGGAAAACCAATTTTTTTTTCCTCTATGAGACTACCAATCCAAGAGGGCAGCAGCCACGGTGACTACCAATGCCAGTGCTATCTGGGCTGGTTTGATTGCTTGATTGCTTTTTTTAACAAAAATGAAACTGACTGAAAACAACTCTCAAAAATCTTTTCTTGGCAATATGGTGTACAGTAGTCTACAGCCTACAACTGCATTGATGTGACCCACAGGCATTTCTGGTAAGCAAGAAGCACTCTTTCCTTCTTTACCCGGGTTTCATATTTTTATGTGTGGAGGATAACTTCTTTTGACTTCTGGATAAACTCAGCATTTTGTATGCAGGTATTTTGCTAATCCAGCTGTTTTCACTTCCCTGCAGAGAAATTTGTTTTTGGATCATCATGATGACCTTCCCAACACCTTCAGAGGTTTTTTTTTTCTGTATTGCAGCACTGGACTCCAAAAGCTTCTCAGTTTAAAATTCTTGTTCTGCTAGAGGGGTCTTCTTTACTATCAGGAGGTCAATTAATACTCCAATGCTCCATTTCCTCACAAACATCAAGGGATGTTGTGGTAATAATTGGAACATTTTGACAGAGCTCTCATTAGCA
>JANPWX010000081.1:2089376-2127430 GCA_024734555.1 Trochalopteron elliotii | reverse complement strand
TTTTGTGAAAGATATTTACATCTCTAAAATCCCCAGTCCCTGTTGCAATATGCATCCCTCCTCTGCTCCTTTCCTTTATCCAGCGAGGGTGAGAAACTATTATACACCCCTTCCAGGACCTATGGGACAGTGCTGTGCTGGGAGAGATGCATGTGAAGCACAGGGACCTCTGTTTCTTGAGCAGCAGCCCAACATCACATTCTCAATAGATCTAACACAGGACACAGGAGCTAGAGGGACAGATTGCTAATGTCCCCAACAGCATGCACTGACTGCAAAACAGACTCAGCAGTTGCAGAAAGCTGGAAGGAATTGAGGGAGGAAGGAATTGAAATCAGAAGAACTGGGCTTTTTCTAGTCTTTTCTATCTACTTGAGTAGTGCTATGTATAACAATAGTACATAGCAAGTCCCTGAGCAGAAATTAAAATGGCTGATGGAATCCTTGTCACGTCTATGATGATCTTTAATACCCAAATTAATAGCTGGGAAGCCTATCTTGGTAGACAGGTACTAAAAACCTGGCTCTCCCCAAAGAGGCATCCTGCCTCCTCTATGAGCTAATCCATTCCTGCTAACAGATTTGGCAAACGAGTCTTTGTTTGCACCCCAAAAGGGCACTTTCATGGTCCTTCTAAAGACCCTGAAACTTGGTGCAGCTTGCACATACTCACTTGCATTCCAAGTTTTTGTGACTAAGATCCCCACATCAGACACACAGTGTGAAAAGAGGCTGGCTTAAGGCAACATGGGCCAAGGAAAACGTTAAAAACAAACTGCTGCTTGTGTTGCTTTTGCTTATGTGTTTCCTAAGGGTCACAGATATTTTGGGTTTTTTTTATTTGTTAATAATGTTCCTGATTGTGGTACTCTGGTGCATTTATACATCTAATGTGATTTGGGGGGGGTTCAATACAGTATGCCTGAAGATGCAATGCAAGATCCTCTCACTTTCACCATTCAAGGACTGCAATACTGGTGTATGAGCTCATCAGCTTCAGGTTCATCATCATCCTGAGAAAAGCAAATGGCAATTCTATCAAGAAAGAAGAGGGTCACTGTGTGGAGCAGTGTGGGGCCGACTGCACCCTGAGCAGTTCAGTGAAAGCTTTTAGGAGATGGCTGGGAGCTGGACAAGAAAAGGCTCCAGAGAGACCTCATAGCAGCCTTCCAGTACTTGAAAGGACTTATAAAAAAGATGGAAAGTGACTTTTTACATGGGCAAGACAGTGATAGGACAAGGGGGAATGGTTGTAAACTAAACGAGGAGAGATTTAGATTAGATGTTAGGAAGAAATTCTTTATTCATAAGGTAGTGAAAGAGTGAAACTTTTAAGGTTGCCCAGAAAAGCTGTGGATGCCCCATCCCTGGAAGTGCTTAAGGCCAGGCTGGATGGGTATGGATGAGCAATCTGGTGAGTGGAAGGTGACCCTGACCACAGCAGCCAGTTTGGAACTGGATGATCTTTTAGGTCCCTTCCAACTCAAACCATCTGATGATTTTGTAATTCTCTGATTTTCTCTTCTCTCTCCCACCCACGTATTTATTATTCTCCCTCTTTCTGTGTTAATGGGTCAGACAGCCCTTCCAGAATGGCTCACGAGTGACTGAGTGAAGGAGGAGCAAGGAGCTGCAGTTGCACCAAAGGCAGCCCCACAACTGCCCCCTTTTCACACTCAGTAAATCACTGTTCTAATTGAAAAAGGTGACCTGAATGGGTCTGGTAACCTGCTCAGAGGCTGCTTTTAAAAGTTAGTGAGTGCTGACTCAAGACTCCCAGATATTTTCTCATTCCCTGGGTTTTGACTACAGCAGCTCTGTGCTCCTCAGGAGCTGCCTGGGTTTTACCACCTCAGACTTTTAGGTACAATGTCCTAACAGAAGTCAGTAGCAGCCAAGTTACAAGAGGCATAAATACTATTTTCAGGCTTTGCAATCAGTTACAAGATTTTGCTTCTGATAGCCAGTCAAGGGGTATTGTTTTGAGCATTTTAAAGTGTCAGCCATACTCCTTGCTGAGCAGCTTCTTCTTCTTCTTCTTCAGCATTGGACATGCATTGGGGCATCTAGAGAAAATCTCTGCTTTTTCTGCATAGCAGAAGAATATATTGAACTGTGAGGTGGTAGAATTTGATGAATGCAAGAAGAAGAAAGTGCCTTAGATTTTGTATTTTAATGGGTTTAAAAGTAATCTTAACCTGACAGTGTACACAGAAGCAGCAGGAATAAACTGTAACATTTCTGATTTCTGTGCTGGTCAGTTTTTGTGGGCATCAGCAGACAAGCTTCCCAGGCATCTGATCATCTGATCAGGATGGGTCTTTACTAACCCTCCTGTTTATAAGGGGATCCTGCTTTCTTGACTTTTTGCTCTCTTCCAATACAGAAATTCATTTAGAAGGCAAAATGGCCAGAATGTCCTCTTACTGTAACTGAACACGGGCTTTCTTCAGGCCACTTCCTTCAAAACTTCCTTAAAATCCTCTTATTCAGAGGAACCAGTTTCTGAGGTCAGGTTGCCCTGACTTGTTTTGCTGTCCTGACCCAGCTAAAGGGAGTATAAAATGAATTCCAGTATATTTATGGCACCTGTAGCAAATCCCGCAGAACAACAACAAAAAAATTCTGATAAATATACCATTCTAGCTGCCATTCTAGCTTCTTGCTACATTCAAATATGTAATGACAGCTGAAAGATATTCTCTGACTGCAATTGTACTGAGCCTCTTGGCAGCTGGGGGTGGGAAGCACCAATAAGAATCAGCACCCAAGCACATGCGCCAGGACAGACTCAGTTCCTGATCATGTGCCACTCTAACAGAACAGTAAAAGACAGAAGCTCTAATCAGCTGGCTTGGTATGTCTAGGCAGTTTTTTGAGGGATGACAGAGGCTGATGGTGAAATCAGACATCACCAATATCTGTGCAGATGCCTCCGATTTCTGACAATACAGGCTCTGAAGGCATTGCTTTGGGACATCAGCATGAATGCATCTTGTGGTTAAGCAGGAAAATATAACAAGATGTTTAAGAGCCTCTTTTCCTGCAGATATGCAGCAGCCTGCCTCAGAGTAATCACTTCTGAAAATCAACTGGTGATAGGAATTATTGCATTTAGCTTTTGCTTTGTTTAAACCTCATCCTGGGAAAGACTAAGAGGATTTGGATAAAAACCTAAACCTAATTAATCTCTTAGGTTTTATGTTTCCTTAATTTGACTTTATTTTTAGTGTATTTTACAAATGAGATTCTTTTATCTAGGAAAGCCAAGCTTACATTATTTTGCTATCCCAGTTTGCATGAAGTGCCAAGGCTGGATGAGGCAGTCCACAGGTCTGCAATGCCATCCAGTTGTAGCAGGTTTTACAGTATTCACCCTGAAGCATATACTACTCGTTTTACTACCCTAAAGTATCACACTTGGAATTGCCCAAAAGAGAGCACTTCTGACTTTAAAAAGGGGCTCTACAACTATTCTCTCTGCCTTGGCTGTTTGCTGAATGGATTCTTTTCTTTCACACATGGTGAAGACAATGTTTAGCAGTTGAAGTAACTCACCATGCATTGTGTTTGGATGCAATATTCACTAAATCCTGAGGTGAACGAATTCCCAGGTAAGGAATAGAACATTTCTTAAACACCTACATACACAAGGGTACTGATACTTTTCCAAAGATCTAAAACCAGGCCAGGATGTAACAGGAGGGCACCAAAACCATGGCAAAATGATTAAACAGCAGCAAGAGCACATGGCCCTGCTGACATCCGTTTCTGTGCTTGTGACTGGTAATGCCCATGGACATGTGGCTGCCTCACCTCCAGCACGTTCATTAGCACATGCACATTCACATGTCTCATAAAATTTTATCTTATTTAGTACAAATTGTCCTTCTGTTCCCTTGTACTCTTGTGGGCAGGCAGGCATCACCACAGAGCTGGCAAGGGCAAGATTCAGAGCCATTTCTCTGCTGCTGGTGGGCATTGGGCAGAAAAATCATAATATATTGAAGGAATAACAACGGGTACATGCACCATCACGCTTTCTAGTAGCAAGAAGCCACTTGTTTTTCAGTTCATTTCCTAGTTGCTTACAGCAAACACAGCATCAGATGCACCCTTTTCTCCTCTGCTGCTATTTGCAGCAATGGAAGCCTTCAGGTGCTCTGCACCCCCTTGCACTCATCTTGATTAAGGGTTTGCTCTCTCCATAGAGGGCCCATCACTAGCTCAACAACACAAGTTGTCTCAAACTTTAATTAATTTAATTGAATATATTTTATTGTATTTTAGTGCCTCCTGTGATTCTTCAATCAAAAGACAGCTTTTCTGCTTTCTGAGGAGGTGCATACCTTCAAAACTAGCATTTAGGAAAAAACCTACAACACTTTGTTGCATTGTGTTTTACTGAAAATCATTGAGACATGTTTCAGTCCTTCTAAACTGGTCTGTTTCTGAACCAGCTCTGCAGACATTATGTATCTGTGCATACACTGTCACAAGAACACCAGCCATCAGCTGACACTGCTTCCATTAAGAAATTTGAAAAGCTGCCCTTTTTTCTCTCTGCTTCAAAGAGAACTCAGATGAGCAGAAGCCAAGCAGTAAATCTCAAAAAAAGGCTTTGCCTAAAGTATCACAGTAACCCCCACGTTAACAACAAATACCTGATGGAGGTAGTTAATTCCCAGATGAGCCCAAATCAATAAGTCAAGGATGAGACTTGTGAGCATCAACAGCCTCCTTCCCCCAGTGGCTGCAGCACAGGAAGGGCATGAGGGGAGTTCTGAGCAGGGCTGGTCTGGAATATGCTTCCTAAATTTCATCCTTATCTATGCCTCTCACTGCAGCAGGAACACTCATGGCACCAACCAGCTGAAACAGAAAGCACAGAGACAACAGAATCTTTCCCAAAGCAATAGGTCTGCATTGTCCCTCACCAGCCTGTGGCTGTAGAAACTGTGGGAAGTGTGACAATGTTTTTTCAGAAATGTTTTTCTACAGAGCCAGCACTGAAAAAATCCATGTATGATACTCAGTTTTCCACAAAACCTCCACTGATTTCAGTGGCCCAGATTCAACACAGTGCCTACGTATGCCCTTAATTTTGGCCTATTCTGTACCCTGGTAAAACAAACAGGGAGAGAATATTTCTGCCCCACAGAAATCAAAACTTTCCTAACCTTGCTCTGCAGATGACTGTGTTTGCGGGCACTTTGACTGGCCAGAGTTTGAACACAAGGAAAGCACAGAGCATTTTCAGCTGGAGCCAGCAGCAGAATGACACAGGGATAGATGATAGGGTGCTGAATAATGTATGCTGAAAGAAGAATGGAAGTGAAATACTGGATGCTCAGCACTTATTTAAATTTAAAAAAATCTTATTAAAAAGCAGGCAAAGAATGTGGAAAAGATATAGAGAAAATATGAGTGCACATTTTTATGTCCACATAAATGACAACATTTCTTAAGCTATTTATACTGATGTTTAAGACTAAAACTCCTTGACATTACTTCAAACAAGCAGGCAGGCTAATCAAACTGACAACAGGAGCTATAGCAGCAGTTTGCTAGGGAAAAAAACTCACCCATTATAGGCTTTTGTACAAACACAATCCAGTTATATGAACTTAATACAGGGAGAAAACCTTTAAAAAGAAACCATTTTAATCTGAAAAGCAACTGTGTCACATAAATCCCACTTCCAAATGACTGTAAGTGCCCTTCTGTCAAGATTTATAATTTGCAAGGATTTTTAGTACTATTAGATTAGTTCTTCATCCAGACAAGTGATCCCCTTCATGAGAGGGCACAAGCAGAAATCAGCCAAAGATCTCGCTGGTTGAAAAGGACAGCAGTTTTGATAAGGTTCAGTACAATTCCAATTGACACTGGTTTTTCTGACAAGGGTCCTGTATGTGAGCACTCTGAGCAGAAACAGTGGCTCAGCACCAGGCATTTAAATGTTTCCATCCACCTGACTCACACCCACCAATCTGAGCATTGCTTTGCTGCCTCCCCTTTTGCAGATATGTGATGACACACTAATTGGGGGAGGTGTAACATCAAAATATGTGAGCTGCACATCAATTCTTGATGCTTAAAACACCAAAATAATAGTCTCCTTTTCAAGCAGAGACACAAAGTCTTGCTGAACTGTGTCAGGTGCAGGGATGACCCAAGGAACGAGGCAGATGCAGGCACGCTCAAGGGAAGGCTTCTACTACTTTATTCTAAAAATCTGACTCCATATATACATTTTTACAAAAGGCCAGAGATTGGCTACACAGGTTGCCACCTCTTGACCTGGATGGTGAACATCACCGTCCATCACATTTCTCCTCCCAGAGGATAAGAACGTAAACAATAGATAAATGCTAAAAATACATATTGCTTTTGTGAAGCTGCGTGAGAAACTCCAGTTAAAGACTATAAACAACAAAAAGACTTTTGCATCAGGGAGACACTGAACCACTGCAGTATTGGAGGAGATAAGAGTGTGGCAGAGCTTCCATCCTTTTCCACACTGCAGCTCTGCAGTTGTTCTACTCAGATCCTTTGAGATTAAGAAGGAACTTGTGGAAGGAGAATTGAGGGGGGGTTGCAGTCTCTTAGATTTAATCTGACTTTTGGTATGCAACACTAGAATGTCAAGATAATAGACTTTGCTTTTTTTCTCTCTCTCTAAAATTCAGGGAAGTTGCCTTGGTTTCACATTTCTTCTTCTTTAGCCAGGCTCTTCACTGTGAGGTAAGAAGTTGACTCTGTGAATTGAAAGGCTGGAATTCCATTCTCTAAGTAAGTGCATGTCTCACCAGCTGCAAAAGCAGTGAACCCCATGGCAGCCCCCTGAGGGCACGGCACGACTGACAGCAGCCCTCCCAGCAGTACAGGGAGGTGCAACACTGAACTCACAGGTGACTCTGCTGTGACACACACAGCTGTCCAAGCACCTGGACTGTTGACATTGATGGGGGAACCTGTGAATAAAAACACTTGGCAATTATGAATTTTGTGAATTTAGGCCCTGTTTACTCAACTTTGTGAAAAACTAGGATCACTTTTTACGTACATTTTAAGAGATAAGCTTAATAGAAAGTAAGACAATTAGGAGATAGAAAAAAGCAAAGTACGGCCGGTCGGGTGACTTGGCATTTAGCCAAGTCCACATCTTGCTGCATCAGAGACAGTCTTTAAATACCCTTTCTATTGCATCAGTCTGTTGAATATTCATTTTTTCCTAAAAACTATTTTCCATACTCCTGGAACTGTTTTGCATGGTCCCTCCTCGGGTCCACCTTTTTAGAGCACGCGTGTTTCGTGGCTGTGTCTTCATTATCACCTCCAGGTTAGGTCTTGGTCCAGACTTTCTTCAGGTGGTAGATGCTGATAGTTGGTGTATCAATAGTAGGGCCTTCTCTACATGCTCACTGGATGTTATCCCAACCAAAGAGACAGTTTAAGCACACTATATCAACTACTACCATTATGTCTAGTTTTCTTTACTAATAGCAGAAATAAAAAACTTTATATTCTTAATACAATGTTATTATTCGTATAACATACACACTTTGCGAAAAGCCAACTTTATAATATATATTTATAACAACTTGTCTTTAAATCAAGTTTCAGATTGGAAAATGTGCCAAATATGGTTGCTTTTGTCATTTAACACATTGTGACTTAAGAACATTGAAAAATCCCCAAGGCACATGTCATGCCTACTAGGTGCTTTCAATAGTTGAATACATCTGAATAATAAATTCAGCTACAACCTCTGTGTGTGTTTTGAAAATAGGATGACGTGAGGCCATACTGATGTTTATTTTATCTGGGGATATACACTTAATGTGAGAAAAAAACCCCTTTTCCCACAGTGAAGTCCAGCCATACCCATTTCTTGCACACACTTGAAAGAACTGTAAGTGTCTTAGAGGGATTAACTGGTTTGTGATAAACTCATGTTTAAAATTCTAAGGTAGAAAAGATAGACATGTTGTGAATTATAACACGTCCTCTTTCTAATTTGAATTAACCTATATTCATTTACTTTTTTAGTTTCTGCTTTTTTTTTTTGCTTTCATTGAAAAACCATAGGAAAATTATAAGACCAGTCTTTAATAAAACTCGTGATGATTTGTTATTTATAGTACATAAATATATTAATGCTTGTTGAAATTGCTTTCTCTGAAGATAAATGAGTCCCAAAAACTGTATTCTTGGCTCAGGACAGAACACAAACTCTTTACACATGTATACACAGTGAAAAGATGAAAAATTTCCTACTTTTTTCCCAATATTTGACAATTCTGAAGGCATGAATATAAAACTTTGAGCACTGGACTCACAGACTAAGTAAACAAAGCATAGGGGAAATCTTGACTTCCTTACAGTTGTTGTGTTACAACCCCTCCTGACTGACCTGATCACTCTTTGTCATAACCTTATATTTAATTACGAGCCAAATAATTACTTTGCACTAAGCATTGCATAAACTTCTTATTAATCAATTTAGGGCATTAGAAGCAATTCCTGTTGAATACCTATTTATCAAAATTACCATAAATAAAAAGCAGGACACTTAAAAACATTGGCTGAAATTAAGGCAGCCTGGAGGCAGTGCTGCTCTGCAGCTGTCCCTGCAGCCCTGCTGGTTTATGCCAGCTCTGAGGTGTCCCCTGGTGGTTGTAATAGCAGCAGGACCAGCCACTAACTGGCCAAATCTTTCCTGAGAGACCAGATCAAATGCCACAAAATGCAGAAAATGGATCAGTTCAGATACAGGTAAAACATAAGAGATTTTAATTAAACAACAACAACAAAACTGAAAAAAGCTATTATATTATGATTTTTTTCTTTTTTTCTTTGTTGCATGGGGAGTTGCACAGCCCTGTGGGTTTTCTGTGTCATCTAACACATCCCTTGCTATGTCAGGGACCTAGTGTGATAACCTCCTCTTTTTTTGAGTCACTTACACCTGCTTTGGTTATATTTTGCTCCAGTATAGGAAGTGTTGGCAAATACTCTGTGCCCTGCAACATTTAGGAGTTTGCAGTATAATACAAACCCCACTCACATTACACAATGAACAGCCCCTGGAATAGTTTGCAAGGGTCATGGTGCTCCCTTCTGAATCTGCATTCCTCAAAATATTTCCTTGCAGAAGCTAAACTTTATGATCTTGCCTTTTGGCACATCCTGTGCAAAACTTTGCTTATTCAAACATAGATTTTTTTACTGCACTATTGATGCTCAAAACAGTAAGAACAAACATAATATGACCTGTAGTACAGCACAGGAATTGCAGGTCAGAGATGTGAAGCCCAGTCTCACTGATACTTATTACAGAGAAAATCTCTGTAGGGTAAACATTTTCTGGGTTAAAAGCAGAGATTGAATATGAACAGAAAGACAGAATAAATCAGCATTTTAGGAATACTTGGCAATGTGACCCTTGTTCTGTTTATTCTGTTGATACTTGCTTCCTCACCTCTAACTGTAAATATGTATCTGAAGCTTGAGGGGATAGTAGGGTATGAAGTTTTGATTTGAGCTCACATGGTATGGCATGCCAAGAGAAACACAGCACTCAGGTCATCCATCTCAAACATTTCTGAACAGTCCATCTCAAATTAGGGCTGATAAAACTTATGTGCTTTCTCTGAGGCTTACATGGTGCTCTCATGTCAGTGCTAGTAGAGAACCATGTAGCATCAAGTGCCTACGTGACATTGCCATGATTCTGTCTCTGTTGCAGATGTGTTGGGTATTACTGCCCTGGAAGCCACAAAAAGGATGCACCAAATCAAAATGCATGGAGCTATGAGTGTTTTGAAGATATTATTGAAGCAATTTTTTTTATCTCTCTGCTTAAAAACCAAGTATTTTTTTTTGTCCCAGGCCATGTTGTCCCAGTTCTGCAAAACACCAAAGAGGGTCTCCCATGGTCCATCTCAAATTAGGGCTGATAAAACTTATGTGCTTTCTCTGAGGCTTACATGGTGCTCTCATGTCAGTGCTAGTAGAGAACCATGTAGCATCAAGTGCCTACGTGACATTGCCATGATTCTGTCTCTGTTGCAGATGTGTTGGGTATTACTGCCCTGGAAGCCACAAAAAGGATGCACCAAATCAAAATGCATGGAGCTATGAGTGTTTTGAAGATATTATTGAAGCAATTTTTTTTATCTCTCTGCTTAAAAACCAAGTATTTTTTTTTGTCCCAGGCCATGTTGTCCCAGTTCTGCAAAACACCAAAGAGGGTCTCCCATGGTCCATCTCAAATTAGGGCTGATAAAACTTATGTGCTTTCTCTGAGGCTTACATGGTGCTCTCATGTCAGTGCTAGTAGAGAACCATGTAGCATCAAGTGCCTACGTGACATTGCCATGATTCTGTCTCTGTTGCAGATGTGTTGGGTATTACTGCCCTGGAAGCCACAAAAAGGATGCACCAAATCAAAATGCATGGAGCTATGAGTGTTTTGAAGATATTATTGAAGCAATTTTTTTTATCTCTCTGCTTAAAAACCAAGTATTTTTTTTTGTCCCAGGCCATGTTGTCCCAGTTCTGCAAAACACCAAAGAGGGTCTCCCATGGTCCATCTCAAATTAGGGCTGATAAAACTTATGTGCTTTCTCTGAGGCTTACATGGTGCTCTCATGTCAGTGCTAGTAGAGAACCATGTAGCATCAAGTGCCTACGTGACATTGCCATGATTCTGTCTCTGTTGCAGATGTGTTGGGTATTACTGCCCTGGAAGCCACAAAAAGGATGCACCAAATCAAAATGCATGGAGCTATGAGTGTTTTGAAGATATTATTGAAGCAATTTTTTTTATCTCTCTGCTTAAAAACCAAGTATTTTTTTTTGTCCCAGGCCATGTTGTCCCAGTTCTGCAAAACACCAAAGAGGGTCTCCCATGGTCCATCTCAAATTAGGGCTGATAAAACTTATGTGCTTTCTCTGAGGCTTACATGGTGCTCTCATGTCAGTGCTAGTAGAGAACCATGTAGCATCAAGTGCCTACGTGACATTGCCATGATTCTGTCTCTGTTGCAGATGTGTTGGGTATTACTGCCCTGGAAGCCACAAAAAGGATGCACCAAATCAAAATGCATGGAGCTATGAGTGTTTTGAAGATATTATTGAAGCAATTTTTTTTATCTCTCTGCTTAAAAACCAAGTATTTTTTTTTGTCCCAGGCCATGTTGTCCCAGTTCTGCAAAACACCAAAGAGGGTCTCCCATGAAGGAAATGTCAGTGGTGTAAAGCAAAATATGCAGTGGTGCTATACTACATTATTGTGAGTGGCACTGGGACAGACTGACATTGAGGTGCAGCAGGGGTTTTTAAGCATGAGAACATACTGACTTTAACAGCTACACAGACATTTTTAGAATTTGAAATAACAGTTATACATTACATAGTGAAATTGAAAATATTTCTAGGAGTTGTACTTGAAATCTTGTGCATTTAAAAACTTTTTTAAATAGCAACAGACTGAATATTGATTTTTTTAAATGTGGGGAAAGAAAGTGATATGAGAGAAAGAGAAAAAAAATGTAAAATCAGTAATGAAAATAGGCTATTTCAATGTGCTGAGTCCTTGAAAATTAGAGTTAATCCCAGGGAAAAGGAGCCACAGGTAAAGGGCAGGTGCATAAATCATTAGCACATTAATCTATGCAATAACTTCATATTTACTGTAGCTGTCTGAAGAAGCTTAATTTATTCTCCTTCTGCTCACAGAATAACAACAGTTTTGGCCAGAGGTCTTTCTAATCAGTTATCTGCATTTGGTTTGACTTATTTATCCAGGAATACACTCGCTGATACAAAATGGGCAGCCCCATTTCTCCTCCATTTTTAATACAATTTTTTCAAAGCAAACTTCTCTCTGTGAAAAGATCACCCAGCAGGGATCCAAAATGACAAATACTACTGAGTTGTCAGGCTTACCACGCTCCTTTGGTCTTTCCCATTTCATTCTCCCCCAGCTGTTTTCCCTAGTGGTGGAATGAATAGGCCAATTGATTTTGGGTTTAGTACAAATTTTTTGCAACTGCTGTTTTTAGGTATGAATTGGTCATTGAAACCCAAGGTCATCATTGTGCCTAGCAGTCCTTCCTCTAGCTAATGGTGCCAGACTTAAATATCTTTTTCAGATGCATTTAGTAAGCATTTACACCAAAAATTTCAAGACTTGAGGCTTGCTTGGAGTTGTCCTTATTGCTGATTTTAAGCTTAAGTCACTGTGATCAAGCTGTTTCAGGGAATTAAGGGAAAGTGTTCGCTGTAAAAAAAAATTAGTCATGACAGAGAGGGTCATGCTGGTATAAACAGCATGTCCTGATCACTGTCAGGAAAATCTACCCACTCAAGTGTTGTAAGTGGTGAGCATTAAAAAAGCAGAGTTTGTTTATAGTTGATAAAAACTCATTAGGGTGTTGACAGTGTATTTTCCAAACATGATTTAAACATTTCTGAACAGTCCATGGCAGCAACTAATTAAACTTTTAAGAAGTGGGAGAAGGGAAAAAGGAAAGACAAAAAAACAGAGGTAGAAAAGAAAGATCTGGGTCACCACCAGGGTTCCAGTGCTCTCTCTGGTCCAGTGAGTACACACACAGCCCCCTTAGTTGTGCTATTTGTAGCATATGCACATTTTGTTACTCTTGAGCCTGCAAGGGGGTTGGGAGCTGTTGTGGTTTAAATTTCCCTCCCCCCTGCCAGAGATGCAAACACAATTCTGTCTCAAACTTGTTTTTAGAGATAGTTACCAAGATAAGGAAGTTGGTCCCCAAAAACTGCTATCCTGCCTCCACAAGACCCCCTTTTCTAACCCCACTTTGTCTCATTGGTATGGTAGCATTCCCTTTCTCTTCCACAAAGTGTTTGAGACATTAATTCCTTCAAGTTTACATTAATTCTTTCATGTTTTCAGTCTCTCACAAATAGCACATCCATGATGACCCAGTATGCCCAGTTTCACTTGCCACCACACAGTTGAGAACTCCTAAGTCTCAGTCTACTCTCAGACTTTCTTTTATTGAAGAGAAACTACTTTTCACAAGGAGTCAGAAACATCAAATAAACCCAAAAGGAAAATAAAACACAGAAGAGAATTCGGGAACATATAGACTGCATAAATGCTTTACATCTTGCCTTGGATTCCCCTTTAATTCATTGGAAACAGTGCTACAGCTTCAAGGTGTCAGGGAAAAGGGAACAAACCCTGCAACTACATGTATGATTCCTCTTAAAAGGAAGAATTCTTGCTCCAGAAGCTGATCCAGCATACTGATGTGGTCCAGCAGGATAAGGCAGCCAGAAAGCACTGGCAGCTTACAAAGCTTTTCACAGTTTGGCACTCTGGTTTCTGTCAAGAGATTGCTTACATTAGGGGTGAGCACACATGAAGCTCTTCCGAGGTGCACAGCACAAAAAGCATTGGCAGCACCTTTTCAGAGAAAAACACAGACAGGACATTAGGACTGGGGAATTCCCCTCTTGTCTGGATCAGGAAATCCAGACTGTACTCTCACTGACTACTCTCTGCCCTCAGTGGCTTCTCACCTGTGAAACTGAGGCAATACTGCCTTTTGGCAACGTGCTTTCCATGTGAAACTACTGTGAAAGAGCAAGTGATTATTATTTATTGCTACTCGTGGCTGATACTCCTAAATCAGGGAACCTGAGAAATGAACACATGGATGCGTGGCCAAGGAGAAATCTAAACTGCACCCTGTTTGGACCTCCACTCATGATATGGGGCTTGGGAGATGTGGCCAAACACACTCATGCTACAGTTTCAGAAGAGTTTGTGTAGCAGCTGGCTTCAGCCTTAATCCCTGATAATTAAGTGAGACATTTTTCAGAACTGAATTTCTATAAATGAGTGGAACTTCTCTAGGAGTACCAGTCCGTCTCCAAATGCTCAGAATTGGATACGTGGTAGAAATGCAAGTTGTGTTTACTTTCACTGCTGACGTACACAAATCAGAAGCTCAAAGTAAAAATGCTTCCCCATGTTAAGCTTTTTCCATAATCTTGTTCTGAAAGAACAGATACATGAATGATTTTACACACCTCTATCGAAAGTGTCTGAAAAATGTCATTGCATGCCACCATTCCTGTCAGAAGCACCCCCAGGTAGCAGAGGATGGATGATTTATGTGATGCTGCACTGTACTGGCACAGATTGCAAAGTACATAGTGCAAACATCAGTTTAACAAAGGACATTAAAACTGTCTTCTAATACAGTTTTCACGTGAGACCACGTATAAGACAGCTATACAGAAAAAAAAAAATCAAAAAGGTAAAGTGAAGACAGGTAACAGGCTAAATTCTTTTTTTACTTAATGTCTTTTCATTTAATAATTCAAGACCCATGTGCTTCTTAAAACACAGTATAAAAATCTATAAAAGCAGCTAAAGCAGTCTTCCAAACTGTTTTCATGTCTGCAGCACACAGCTAATGCTGAGGGTCACTGCAGGCTTACGGCCACTCCCACTGAGAGGGGGATTTGGTTAATGAGACCTCAAACCACTGGACTATCCATTGATTCTAATGCTTTCCAGTTCATGACTCCTTTCACTAAAATGAACTTTCTGAAGATAGGGTGAGGATAATCTTTTTCAAGATCTGACATTTACTTTTCTCCTCTTCCAATACACTGAAGTAATCTCTCCGTGGAGATCACAACAATACATGACTGGATAACCCAGCACTTCCTGCCTCCTCCTTCATTTTCTAATTTGTTTTTGCACACACCTGAACTTAAAAAGGTCAACTCACGAGCACTGCACACTCCTTTTGCTCTTCAGAGCTAGGCAGGTTTGGAGCATTGAGCACAGGTTGAAAATGGGAAAATGTGAGCTGTGGGCAAATTGCAGCTGTGACAGTACTGCTGCATGGGGCATCTGGGCACATGTCTCCTCTGATGTCACCAGAGCTCCCCAACAACAGCTCATGCAGTCAGCTGGGGCACTGGATGGAACTCACATGGAATTCACATAGAACCAGAGTTTATAACCTTTGGAAGAAGGGACAGACACTTGGGAGCACTACACAGCCCTTGTGGTGTTGGGCACAGAGGAAATCAGAAGGGCCAATGTCTGACTGGAAGTTCATTTGGCCAGTGCCCTAAAAAGACAATAAAAACCATTTCCATAACTACATTAGCAACAAAAGGAGGGATCAGGAGAACCTTCAGTCTTTAGTGGATGGAGGAAAAGTGACAGTGACAAAGGAGGAGGAGGGGGAAGGTAGTGAGGTACTTAATGTAAGGCCTTCTACAGTACCCTGATCTCCTCCCAGGACAAGACGACCCACTCAGCAGATGAGAGAAAGGCTGAGAGTCTCAATTCCCTGGAGTTTAGTCAAGTTTTTAACACTGTTTCTAACAGCAATCTCCTGGAGAAACTGACTGCTCATGGTATGCTCTTTGCTGGTTAAAAAACTGGCTGTGGGGCTGGGCCCAGAGAAGGAGTCACATCCAGCTGCCACACAGACACCAGAGGTGTTCCCCAGGACTCAGCATTGGGGCTGTTTTATGAGGAGTGACTGAGGGAGCGTGAGGGGTTTAATCTGGAGAAGAACAAGCTCAGGGGTGATCTCACTGCTCTTGCTGAGGAAGGGAGGTGGAGAGGGGGGTGTTGATCTCTTTTCCCTGGGACCCAGTGACAGGATGCATGGGAACACTCCACCTACTCCTCTCTGCTGCTCCATCCTCATCATACTTGCCCCCTGCTCTGGCATGGGGCCCCTTCCAAGGGCTGTAGTACTTCAGGATAAACCTGCTGCCACAGGGGCACTGCATGGCCTACACCTTCTCCAGGAAATGTCCATGTGTCCATGTGTCCCTACTGTGGTGCCAGGAGCACCTCATCTTCCTCCTCCTCCTGCTCCTCCTCCTGCTCCTCCTCCTCATCCTGCTCTCAGGCTGCTGTTGGCAGGGCTGTTCCTCACACTTCTTTCCTCCCTCCTCCCTCCCCCGTGCCGCTCTTGTCACACAGGCCTCCCCTGCAGCTCCATGGCTGCCAGGCCTGAAGGCCTGGGCCAAAGACACCGCTCTGCCCTGTGCCAAAAATGACTTCTCAGTGGCCTGCGAGACACAGGCAATGCTCCCACCTTGGGAGGGGAGTGCAGGGAGAAAAGCAGGAGGTCTGTGTGCACAAGGCTGTCTCCCAGCACCCATCAAACTTTGTCCAGAGGTGGCTGAGGCCCCAGCTGTGGGTCAAGATCTGATGGGCAGAAATAGGTGACAGACTGGCTTCTGCAAGCCTTTGGGTGTTGCAGTTTGTGGGACCACCCTCCTAAAAGGAACAGCCTGAAAAGAAACAGGAGATCCCCATGATGGAACTGCTAATTCCAGCAACACCTGCTGGAGCATATCCAGAGAAGGGCAACAAAGCTGGTGAAGGGTCTAGAACACAAGTCCTGTGAGGAGCAGCTGAGGGAGCTGGGGGTGTTCAGCCTGGAGAAAAGGAGGCTCAGGAGAGACCTTATCACACTCTACAACTCCCTGAAAGGAGGGTGTAGCCAGGTGGAGATCGGTCTCTTCTCCTAGGCAACCAGTGACAGGACAAGAGGACATATTCCTAAGGTGCACCAGGGGAGGTTTAGGCTGGACATTAGGAAAAAAGTTCTTTGCAGAAAGGGTCATTGGGCATTGGGGTGGGCTGCCCAGGGAGGCGATGGAGTCACCATCCCTGGAGGTGTTTAAGAAAAGACTGGACATGGCACTTAGTGCCATGGTCTAGTCGAGAAGATGGTGTTAGGTTTGACAATTTTTGGCTTTGACTTCTACTCTGTCAACAAGGAGTTATTTCTCTGCTGAGTCTCAAAACCAATAACAAATGGACAAATTAGAACAAAATGTGGCTGGAGAGGGGGGGCATGCAGAGATAGGGCAGCATTTTTCTCTGAGGCCACAAAAGGAAGGAAAGCAGCTGAATTATTACTATTATTGAGGCAGGTGCAGAAATAGTTACAGGAAGAAAAGGAGAAAAAACAAAAATTGGAAGAAAAGGTAGAGATGACGCTGAAGCAGGCTGCTAATCTCCCAGCACTGTCCAGATTAGAAAACTAAGTACATCTCCTGAAGGAAATGGAAATACAGGGAGTGATGCCTGTGATAAGAAACTAGGGGAAAATGATCCTTTGTCTCTTTCAAATCCCTCATGCCACATGCATGAAGCCAGATCCACTGCAAAACCTTGGGGTGGATGGGGACACCACACCCAGAAAATTGCCCAGTTTGACCCAATTCAAGTGGCTGATTTGCAAAAGTCAGGCAGGATTGAAATTCAGCAAATGGAATGCTATCAACGCAGACATCATAAGGGCCCATACATTCAGATTCCAGCTGGTTCCTGTCAACAATAAAATTTCTAACAGATACAGGAGAACAACACTCAATACTAACACACCAGGATGTTGGATGTATGACCCAGATGGCAAAGAGTTAAAATCAGCAGAGTAAATGGAGCAAGTGTTACCTGCTGAACTGCAAACTTAGGGCTCCTGGGTGAGAGCAGATGTTGGCCACCCACTTTGCAATTTAAGATGACAATGAAAACACTCTGGGTTTCAATGCTCTGAACTGTGGAACCTGGCATCTGCTGGACAGCAGCGTGTGGTCCTTTGGTTCAACATTAACCCTGACACTAAAAGAAATCCAGAGGCTGCAGTGCACTTGCTCCATGGGGTGCCTCTACTCCCTGGTTCAAGGATTGCTGATGTATCACAGTGCTGGATTTTGTTGTGGTGCAAGATAGAATTCCTAAACCTGATTTGGCCCTACTAACAGTTGCAGTACCAATACTGCAAAC
This sequence comes from Trochalopteron elliotii, assembly GCA_024734555.1. Taxonomy (NCBI): domain Eukaryota; kingdom Metazoa; phylum Chordata; class Aves; order Passeriformes; family Leiothrichidae; genus Trochalopteron; species Trochalopteron elliotii. The sequence goes on along the minus strand of JANPWX010000081.1, from coordinate 2,109,594 downwards.
CCAACAGCCACAACAGAAGCAGCTGAGTGCTGAGGCATTGATGGGGTGGTACCTGACTGCAATACAAACTGTAAATTGCCTTGTCTCCGAGAATTCCATGTTAAACCTGAGATGACAGAAGCAGTCACTAGAGGGAGACAGTGCAATTTCATAGAACAACGACTCCAGAAGACTTTTCAGCTGGAAAATTAATAAAAAGCCAGAAAATCCATGCCTGTGGGTCTCATGGGTTAATTGGCTGGCATTACCTTGCCTAGTGAACTCGGAACTACAGGATCAACAGCAATATTTGCCCATGTTGGAAGAAGATAATGTTTATTACGGAAAAAAAAAGAACTAGTCTGTCCATTTTTCTGTCATAAAACAGTATTCACTTTTTAAATGCTTTTTCTGAGAGGCAGAAGAGAAAAGATTGTCACAGTCTTTGTACCTGTGTATCTATTGCATGACTAAAAGCTTTTCCACTTCAAGTGATAATTCCTTTTATTGTGCATTTTTAGCCTCTGAATGAATTACTGTTCATTTAACCATGAAGAAATTAAAGGCCCTGGTATACCTTTTCCTGACCCCTACTGACTTCCGATCTATGAAGTACTTACTGATGTACAAATTTATTTGAAAGTGACAGATAAGCTTCTTCAGGAACAAAACTTTGTGACCTACAAGGAATTAAGGAAACACGATGAGGCAGTGATAGAAATACATTTGTTATGTATTGGATTCAAAATACATTCAATTTTAAGTTTTAAGGTTGAGGCAGGAAAGTTTACAGATTCCCAAATTGCAGTAGTTTCTCCTTCTCATTCCCAATTCTTCCCTGTTGTTTTCTGTTTCATCCCTTTCCCCACTCTTCTTTGCCTTAGGTTGCATGTGTCAGGATCATTGATGACTTAAGGTTTAGCCTTGTGCATATGTCCAGTTACAGACTGCTCAGATGAGTCTCATGAAAGATGCTAAGAGAGGGCAGCACAAATGATGACCATTTCACAAACAGCTTCACTGAGACTAAGACCTGGATAAAGCAAATTGCTGGCTGGATTCTTTGCCAAGAGTTCCTGGGTCAGTGAAGTCAACAGGTTTAGCAGTAATGAGGAAATGCTGACAAAACACTGAGTGGGGATTGGCAGTAAAATACTAGTCCCTGATAGGGACTGTAAAAGGATTGAAGATACATTTGCCTCCAGGACCTCCTCACACTTCTCAAATGTTTTTCCAATACAGAAAATTCCTATTAGTTTAGCTGTGCTGAGTTCACAATATCCTTCCATGAGAGAATTGTTTATGCTAATTTAATCACTGTCATTCATTCACAGCAGTGTTTACACCAGGGGCTACCTAGCATGGCTATTTCAGTTTTTATAAAAATAATAACTAATATGACACAAACCTGATTTTAGATGGACTAAGAAAATCAGCACTGGATGCAAAAGGTGCTAGTCCAATATAAGACATTTGTAGATGCTTTACCAATATCTATGATGAGTGTCATTTATGGAACAAAAGCTGTCGCCCAAGGCCTGCTTTCTATTATTCTTTCAGACCCTTTTGAGAAAAAAATAAAGCATAATCAGCTTTAAACTATTTTGTGTTCTGAGTCTTCAGGGGAAATAATAATTCTACATGCTTCTCCTTCTGCCACTCATGACAGCACAGAAAACATCATCCTAGCTAGTTCTGCTTGCAGCCTCCAAGGGCTGCCCTTGAGTGTGACAAAGAATGTTTGTTGTTTTCTTTTTACTAAAATCACACGTTTACTTTTATTGTTAAAACTTAAAGAAAAAAACCCTTATCCTCTCTTCAATCCTTTCATCTGCTTAAATCTTATCCAAATGACAAAGGTAATTACATAAATTACAGACAGTGAAAAGTGGTGTATTCATTTACTCAGGGCTGAAAATGAAGGGAATGAATATTCAAAGCAATGTAAGATGTACCACTGTGTGAGCAAAAAACACATTAAAAACACATCAGCAAACTGAGTTAACTTTATTGGCAGCATCTTTGAACTGCATCTGGCTTTTATGAGAAATAAAATCACTTGCCACCTAGTTCTCACTGATGTCAGCAACTGGAAGAGAGAACTGCCAGCTCCTGCCTTTCAACAGAGGCAAAATCCCACACAGAGCAGTCTCCCTCCTAAATTCACAAGATCTGGACAGATTTCGTAAGAATGAACAACATTTCTTGTGGAAACACAGTTTCTGCTAAACTGGGTTTAGAGGCACTTCTGCCTCAACCCCAAGCATTACACATTCTCAATATATTTCTAAAAATTCAAAGAAAAAGCAGAATTCAGAAAACCACAGTTGGAAGTAGGCATGCCTTAGCTTTTTTTTCCTCCCAAATCCTTGGCCCATGTCACAATATTCTGCATTTTTCTTCATTTGAGAGATCACTGTGGTACTGCCTTGGATAGAGAGGCCTGATCCAAAACAAAGAGCATGAAGGCTCTATGATGATGGATGTGATTTTTAAAAGAAACAAGGTCAGCTAAGCCACGAATGAGTGGTACATTCCTGAAACAGTATGGATTGGAAGCCCTCTACAAAGCAGACTTTTCTTGTCTCTCTCTTGCTTTTTTCTCCTTGAGCTCTGATTTGTGGTTTTGCTTGAGGGAAGAAGTGAAGAGCAGGCTGCTTGAATAATTTCAACTAACTGGTTTCCATGCCTTTAGAGCTGCCAGAACAGGCTTCTGTGCCATTTCCTGGACTCTGCCTTTACATGCTCTACACCAAAAATTCTTCAGATGGGAAAGCACATCAGATTTGGGAGAAATTTACAAGAAGTTCCAAAGCAGATGAACTAGTTGCTAGCTGTCCAGATTAGTGTGCAATCCAGATTACTACAGACAGTGGGCTCTGCTCCTGTTTCCATCCCTTTAAAACCCCTCTCCTCATGGGTGCGTCTTTGGCACAGTAGTAAAATTTAAATCACAGAAGTATTTTCAATGTTTATTTAGGGGTAATAATACTGGATTTACTTACTTTCTGACAATTACTTCATGCCCTTCCAAATACTGTTAATAACTCAGATAAGTAGCAAGAAAAATGCACCATTTATTTATATTCACTTGCTACTCCCAACTTAATTCAAGGTATCATCTACAGATAAAAACTATTGACACTAATTTTATACCTTCTGTATGACACAGTAGACATGCGGAGAGATCATTAGGCTGACAGTCTCCGTATCCCATGTTAATTCTAGCTTTTTATTGTTTCCAAATGCCATTCATTTATTACTGTGGATACAATTTCTGAAAATGCATTAGTGTTGGAAATCCGTAGGTTGTTGCAAATTAGGGAATAATCTTTTTATTTTCCAACAGGTGTTATTTGAGTGTCACTACAAACCTGTATAGCCCTGTTACAAACTGCAACGTATTTTTGTCCTTGTTATTTGAAGACATTCATCCAAAATTCCATGCTACCAAACACTAATTTGTTAAAAAACTAGTCTGGTTTTCTTCTACCACAATGTTTTGTTCAGTCATTGTAATGACTATTCACATCCTTGCCCTAATTACCATTATACTAACATGGCCTCATATCCTCACTGCTAATGCTCCAACTAGCACATGCAGAACAGCTGCTCTCACTAACAGGTAGTTACACTGCTTTTTTGGAAATTGTGCTCAGAATTGCACTAGATCACTTCAAAGCTGTTAAAATAAGGCATCAATCTAGCTTTTACCAGAAGTGCTTCTGAAGTGTTTCTTTCTCTTTTTCTAAATTGTTTCTTTTCTCCTCAGATTCTTCCTGAGTGTGAAATTAAAAGCAATGAAACAGCATCTGTGGCCTGTTCTACAAGTTTCTGCTGCCCTCTGATGGGTGCAGTGATAGAGCAGCTGTGAGAACTCACTGATTTTACTGTCTTGAGCTTGTTCAACGTGAGGGATTTTAGCCCCTCTTTCTGCTCCTCAAGTGAATACTAAGCAAATACAAATGAATACATGAGTTGCTGTTTACGCTCTCTCTTTCTCAGGTGGTCATTTGTATTTGTGTGAAGGAAATGAAAAGAAAATATAGCTACTTGGTTAAGAGAAAAAAAAAAGAAAAAATAAGGGATTTTAGATTTCAGTTTTGGCATGGTTCTTACTCATACTTCAGCTTAAGTGTGTGGTCTCTCTGAAATCAGTCTAAACATGGTGCACCATGAGATTAAACACTGTATGCTTGCTCTCCATCATACAGTAATCTACCAGTTTCGAGCTGCCCTTATTAGGTTTGAAGCCTCCCAAAGACACTCTTTTTGCCACACCTTGTCAGATGGATCATTCTGCTGCTTTAAAGTCCTTGCTCCTCCTAACTGCATGTGTGGTAGGAGCCAAACTCCTGTCTGCAACATGAGCCTTGCACCAAGTGTTGATCCACTGAAGGCACTCACTCCTGCCCAAACATTTCCCTCTCCCTGAAAGGGCCAAGAACTCCACTCATGCCCCCTCCTGCACCATATTGGTAGTTACTGCTGGTAAAAACCCACATTTGTTTTTCAAAAGGTACAGCCATTATGCTTCATCCTTGACCAAGTCACCTATGTAAACTCCGTCGTGAAGAGACTGGGTGCCAAAACAAAACAAAAAAAAGCTGTAACACTAGTGGCAAATTTCATAAGCATCAACAAAGACAACAGTACATTAAACATGATCTTAATTTGTGACATGCTTTTGAAGCTATGCTACATGCTGAGAATGCTGACACCATATATGTGGCATGTTCTATGCCCTCATCTGCAGTGCTCTGCATACAACATGAACAAGCAATCTTGCTCAGAACTAGAACTTTGGAGAGAATCCAAGTCAAATATATATATACATACTCATCTCACTGATGGAAATTATCAGGGTGAGAAAGTTTAGAACAGCAAGATGTTTTCCTTGGAAATAAATAAAGCAAATTTCCCTGGTTTATTTTTAACATATTTTCGTTCTCTTGAAGGACTTCTAATAAGGATTTCCAGTGAAATCTCCTGTTCACTCTCATATCACACATACATTTGACAAAATGAAGTCACAACTTCTCTCTGTGACTCATTTCAGTAGCCAGGCTTTGTTCCTTTGTTCTAATTATGACAGATACAGTACTTGCTGCTGATAGCTCTTCTAGCCCATTTGGATTTCTGTTGAAGCCATTGGCAAGGATGCTATTTATTTAATTAACTTTCTGGACACCATTTTTAACTGTAATTACTCCAATCTGGACAAAGACTTAACCTATAGAATGCACTAAAATATTATTTCTGTCTGATAACTTTTCCTGAACTCAATCAGCTTTAGCCTGTAATCTGTATATAGTTGTTTACTGTGCCGCAATTTTGCTTTCTTTTTGCTTTTTAAATTCCATTGCTATGCTTGGAATGTGTTGAAGGCTTCAAAGTAAAGTGGTCTGGCCTCTAATGAACTTCTTTCAAACTTGATGGATATATAAAGAGAAGACAGAATACAATGAGATCCAGATAGTTATTAATAAAAGTTGGGGTTTTCTTTTTTTTTTTTCCACTTCCACCCCTGAAAAACAGAATCTAATCAAGAATATTTGTACTGCCCCAGCAACCCTGTATGCTGCCCACACTTTGACAAAAAAAAATCACCATGTTCACAGAAGCAGGAAAAAACCAACAAACCAAGATGAAGGCTTTTTGATTTGCAGTTATAAACCTTACACTGTAAAGAGGTAAAACTGAAGTGAGGTGTATTCTATGTAGAAAGAAGATGAGACGGTGCCAGATGTAGGAAGATTCTAGCAGTGAAGGGTCCAGGTTTAACACCAAAAGGGCCATCTAAAGCAACATTTTCAGTACTTCTAGAAAACTTTATAAATCAAAACCATACAAACCACGTGAAAGATTCTTAATAGCCTTCTGAAAATGAAGCAGCTACTGAAGGACACCGTAACACAAACACAACCCTCTTTAAAAAGGCCTGGGGTGGAGCTAGGAAATTATAGACCAGTTTGACCTTGGTGGTAGGCAGGATCCTAAAGATATTAATAAGAGATGAGATCACAAGGAACACAGACTGGGCAAAGTGATTAATGGACATAATCTACTTGGATTTCAAAAAGGTATGTGACATAAAACTGTAAAGTACATTAATGTACAATGGTAGCAAGCATAACATAGAAGGTATCATCCTTGAGCGACTAATGAGAAGCACAGGTACAGCCTATATCTACTCATACTATCTACACTCTCAGAGGAAGCTTAATAAAATGTCATCCATTTAACACATAGACTGCAGACTGAGGCTAATTTGTTGTTCTAAGGCTGCTGGTCTCCTAAAGTTACAGAAGACACATTTTGCTCTCAGTCCCACACTGAAGTCCCCCACAGTGGGTGCTCAAGGCTATATATATTCTGTATTAGGTATCACAGTTTCCTGTCAAACTGAATTATTTTGATTTGTTGGTATTAGTTTGGGTTTACAGCAGTGGGGATGAGATAAGTATTTAGCCCTTCTTCTGCAGCACTGAATTCTTTGATGGTCAAGTTTAAGAACCTGATTTGGTATGCTTTATTTATATCAATATATATCCTGGGCAAACCCAAGAAAGCTGTTCCACTAAAATGAATAAAAAAACTAGCACTAAATGTGTATAATATGAAAGCATTAAGTGTGTGCTTTGAGCCTGGTTGTCTGAAAGTCAATTGCATCAACAACAAGAGAGAAATTGGCTTATGTAGCTTCTTTACTGCTGATCCCTTGTAATGCCAAAAGGAAGTTCCAGCCATTTACAAGCTGACATATGTAAAAAGTGAATCCACTGGGACGCCTTTGGAAACCTTGTCACCATCAACAGCTCAGGCTAATATCAGCAACTGCTGTGATAGTTGTTCAGAAGAGTCATTCCTTTTCCAAAGTGTAAAGTTGAAGTGGCAAGATAAAGTTGCTGCTTACAGCCGTGTTGTTGCTTCAGCCGGATATATTTATCCCATTACTACTGGAGAGCTTGGCAGGTCGCTGAAGCATCGTGATGAACCAAAGTTAATGATAGCAGGGAAGCCAGCTCAGTTCCAGATTTGTCATGTGGATGTGATGCCATGTGCAGTGGACTGCAGTATCAATGAAAGGATCAGAAAGGAGTCAGCTGATCACTACAGATTCAGTCCCTGAAAACCACCCCACACCCACAGCCTGAGCCTCCCTAGGGAAAGAGGCAATCCCACTGTGTACTTCTGGAACAGCAGGGACTGCCAGCAGGAACTGGCCCAGAAGGTTGTGTGTCAAAGTGGTGATGGATCTCTAAGTTCAGCTAGGTAACTGAGAATGAAATTTGACTTGAATCTGCTGACAGACATTCACGTGTAAGTCACAGTGCCACTCAGACGCATTCTCTCTGAAGTTCGGGTTATTTTGGTGCTGATGATGTTGTATCAGAACATGTTCTGAACTTGATCTTGGACCCTATCACAAGTATCATCAGCATTTGAAAGTAAAAAAGTTCCAATAACTCTCTCTACATCATAGACCTCACACAAACTCAGTCCTCTGACTTAGCAAAGTTGCACAACCTGGGCTGGGAAATGAAGACTTCAGCTATTTACATCTACCTTTTTGCTAACAATGCTCACCTTTTGGATCTCTGTTAGGTGAGAATTTCACACATCCCTCGCCAAAAGGAGGAGAAAGCCACAGAAACAATGTATTCAATCTGCTTCTTGTCCATGCCACAGACTTCTTACACAACTCATTATAGGGTGCCCTAGGGTGTACAATCTATGGCACCCTTTCTTGTGAACAAAATGCACTGTAAAAAGGAACCTTATATATTTTTCTTTATTATGTCTTCAGTCTTCATCAGAATAGTCATGAACTGTTATAAAGTAAAAGAAGAGAATCTAGTTGCCAAGAGACTTTTGGAGATGACAAATAAAACACCCCAATCTTTGCTCCCTGCAAATGTTAAAAATGTCCAAGGAAAGTGTCTCTATACTGGAGGCTGGTATTTCAGTCTCTTCACTGGACGCCAGGCTAGTTTCTTGGCCACTGTTCCTCTCAATCCTCATCAGCATCTCCTTCAATGATTCTTTGAGCTTTGGTCATTCTGATAGGGTGGATTAGAAATAACATGGAAAGAAAAATGTGTGTATAGCAACTAATGTGACAAATGAACTTTCAAAAAATGTAATTATGATGCTTAAGAAAGATCCAATTGCTTCACCACATGATCTAATGGAAGAGGAAAAGCAAATTCACAGATTTTTTTTAAAGTAGAGAGCAAATGACCACTGGACAAAGAAATGGCACAACATTTATCCACTATGATACATCCCAATGCAGAAAAATCAAATAAAGCCAGAAGGAATAACGTTTACTGAAATGATTCATGAGTATCAAAGGCCTGGGGAATGCAGGAGCTGGCACAGAATATAAGACATTTTTAGAGAGTCATGGCTGGAACAATTTGTTTTCCCATGCACAAATAGACTTTTCTTCTTGTTGGGCGACATGGTTCATCACAAAGAGTTATCAAAATTATAATCAAGAGTGATTTTTGACCCCATGACAAAAGCATTGCACATTAGTGACAAGCTCTGCTAAGTTTAATTTTTCTTACACGGATTCTGACTGAATTTGACACAGTTATGACTTTCGACCCTTGAGCTTTGTGGCCTAGAGCAAGCAGACCCAATCTAGCCCAGAATTCAGACAGCACAGTGACAACATGAAAATACTTCTGTCCACCTTATTCTCTGCTGGAGCCTCGTGCCAGGCTACATACAGAACATGGTCCATTGTTCTATATGATTTGAATTAGAATTGTTACCAAACTGACAATCACTTGGGAAATACATTCTTATTAAGAGTATTTCTGTTAAAACATTTAGACAGCAACAACATAGATAGGTTAGCATATGAAACACCTCTCAGCTGCATTCACCTAGCAATTTTATCAGAAAAAGGCTGCTAATCTCTACACAGCTTACTCATAAAACACTTTATTAAATGAAAATTATCAAACTGCATCTTTTCATGTAACATGTTAGAATACAGTCTTTACTTAGAAGTCAATTCTGTGGAGCCAAACCTGCACAGTTTCAGATTCATGCAGCACCCTGGTCATAAAACTACCATGGCTTAGCAGGCGTAGTGAGAAGCTGGGCTTTTTCAGAGAACACACAGAAACCTGTGATAGGGAGTACAGGGATGTCAATATCCTGGGCCTTCTGTAAAGCTGTGGAAAAAGATACACATGGCTAACAGATCCCTCCATCTTCACGGATGTTTGCCTCCTTTTGCTAGGAAGTAATGACCATGGGATTGCTCCCGTTTGGTGTGCTATCTATAAATTGAGGGCTGTGTTGCTGCACTGGAGGTTTAGCCCTAAGGATACTGTGCTTTCTAAGTTCTATAAAGAATTTCAGTGAGCAAGGGGTTCTCCAAGCCATGAGTCTGCCTGAATCTGTCTGTTCAGACTTGTGACTAATTGAGCATCTCACAAAATAAAGGAAACCGAGGGAAGGTGGTACCAACCAGGCACGCAAATTAAGTTGTTACAAAGATATGTGTTGAACAACTTCAGATAAAATGAATCACGTTACTATGAGGAATTATGGGCTGTACAATTACAGAGACTGAAGATACTTTTAATTACCCAGTGTTAATTATCTACCTAAAATACTTTGGAAAGGATGAATAGGAGATCCATTAGGAAGTACATTTCTGCTGTTTATTGTTTAGGAAGCAATTGCTGTATATGAGCTAAACTGTCTGCTGTAAATGAACACCTGGAGAACAAAAAAAAGGTGTTTTTTATTTTGGAAAGCAAATATCTCAATACAACTATTTAACTGTACTGGCAAAATCACAAGCAAGAAAAAAAATTAAACTTCCTCAGAATTTCTAAGCCAATTTCAGGATTTGGTGACGTATTAAAAATGCTCTGGTGAACTGCAGGTACTTTTCACCCTATTTAAGGAAAAACCATCCTGTGTATTTTTTTTGCCAGTGTTAAATGGCTATGAAATTTTTCTATTCCAACCCCATACACACTTTGATCCCGCTCTTCTCTCTTCTCAGTTTCAGGGTTATTAGCCTGCCATCATAAAATCTAGATAAGACTCTCAGCTTACAATGACAACTGAGAGGGCTGAAATGGAAATACAAATTGACAGTACAAGTTTCTCTGATGTCTGTGGCTCCTGTAATTAACAACCAAAACTCATGTAGCAAGGAAAATCTGCACATGGTCATAACTCACTGAGAAGGAAGCCCAGGAAAAAATTACTTTCAGGAGGAAAGCTATTGCATGCTTAAATCTCTTTCAACTGAGTATGTATTTCTCTTAATTCTTTTCTCAGACATTAAGAGTCTGAGTCTGCGCACATTAAATCCCTGAAAAATATTCCAGCTGCATTAGGTTTAAATGTGCTCCTTTAAAAATCTAAACATAAAACCAGCTGTGATGGGTTTAAGAGTTAATTTCTATACACAATGTAATTTTTCTACAGTTACTTGTAAAATAATCCATGGTGGTCCCATTTAAATATTGTCCTGTGTAGGAGAAGGGAATACAGGTGACCTTGCCCCTGATGAGCAACAGCTGTGTTAATTACCCAATTCAGCCTCACCCCTGATGACTCACAGCTGTATCCAATAAAGATAAGTGTGATAAAAGAGAGTGGGTCAGCTGGTGAGGGGGATCATGGAGGAGGAACACTGAGGAAGGGGGAAAGAGAGGATCATGAACCAGAAGGTTCCTGGGGAGACAATCACTGCTGTGAGGTCAGTCTGGGTCAGCAGTTAGAGCCTGGTGTTGGAACCTGCAGTCACAGTCTAGCTGGGTAAAAGCCTGCAGTCAGTCTACAAACTGATACATGAAGTCATACTTCAACAGGAAGTAACCAGCAGTCAGAGGCTGCAATGGAAACCTACCATAAGATCTTGCTGCAGCCAGAGTCAGTGAACAGTTGGAGTCAGGATGGCTGAGCTGTAAAGAGGAATAAACCAGGACCCTTTTCATGCTGTGATAAACAAGAGGTCTGTGTCTCAGCTCACTTCTGCCCTCTAACAGGAGGGCTGCTGCAACAGTCCTAAAACCTGCCTCATCCTTACACAAAACCAAACAGCAAATCACAGAGCTTTTGCAAGTCCTTGCAAGCTTATTGACTTCGGTAACGTTTTTATCTGGGTGAAGCTGCAGTGCTGACAGAATTCAATAGCACAAACTCACTCCTGGAACTACACCAGCTCCCTCTATGTACACCTTGGCAGACACATCTTCTGGCTGAAGGACTGCAGTGAGATAGGAAATAGAAGCAGTGAAGCTCAGCCTCCTGTGTGCTGATGGGTTCCAGAAGATTTATGGCATTGCTAAGAAAGGCTCAGGGCCAGGCATCCTGCAAACCCTCGCTCCGGGGATACTCACGGAGTTTTGTCTACGCTCTGGGTCTGGCTGCCTTCCCATGCAAACCATGCGTGAGGATTAGCTTCTGTGCCAAAGGAAGCACAGATAATTTTGCCTTGACTCAAATGTTAACAAGTAGCAGACCCTGCGTGAGTGAGGTTTGAAAGGCAATTTTTAAAAGCAGAAGCAGCTGTTCCTTTAAACTTCACTGTACTTTCCAGTTACTGGAAAACTGAATGGCTTTCACTTGAAGCCACGTGCAACACAGCCTGGTAGCTTTGGGTAACACTTTTGGTGTGGAATGCTTGAATCCAAGGATGAGTAACACCATTCCAGCTATTATATTGCTGAAGGTACATTTTCAAAGGCATATGCAGATTTTGAAACAAAACATTGCCTTGAGGACAAGGCAGACAAAAAAGTAAGTTTTAAAACCTCCAATAATAGTGTCTGTCAGCCGCTGTCTGATGTGAAAAAAGTCAAGAAGGTGCTCTGTGTTTTACTGCAATAAAGGATTGTGTGGCAACATAAATTAAAAAAGAAACATACTTATCTGTCTTTGGAAATGAACAGCTCCCTTGTTTCACATATAATTGGAAGTGTTTGTTAAGAAAACAATTCTCACAGATGTTGAAAAATGTAATTTTTTGAAGTCACACTATTATTAGTGAAAAGTGAAATACTTACCCTAATTTGTTTACTGCTTCACTTAGTTCCCTGATATTACTTGACTGAAATACGGAGTATTTCCTTTCTCTTCTCCATTAATTTCATTGTAATAATGAAGATTTTCATTCTTTTTAACTTGCTTTCACTGTGTTTACTATTGGGTTGGCACAGATTTGACACAAAGAAAATACATTGCTTGGAAAAGATGTTCAGTTACTGTGGTGGAAAGCTGCATGTCTGATTAAAGGCTTATTTAAAAGGTGTTAGTTCCCTGAGGTACGTCTCTCTGAAAGTCAACATTCATATTGTTTTGGGTTTTTTTCTGGTTGATTTTTTTTCCTTTACCCCCTGTGAACTTCTCCTATCTTTTCAAACTACTGGCTTGAAGAAAACCTATCCAGATTTTGTCTGGTCATATAACTCAGAAGAATTGCTGGAATTTTCTGTCCTTTTTTGCTTGCTCTTATTTCTGCAGTACCTGACAGAAGGTTAATCAGAACTAGTTTTCATGCTCTGATAATCTGTGCAGAAAAAAAAAATACAGAAGGCTGGACTATGAGAGCCTTGATTAGTACAGAACAAATGTATCTTAAGCTCTGCATGTTAGAATAGTTGCCCAATTTTATAAATTTAAGTAATTGATACAAAGCCAGCAGCAGGAAGTTCCTCCTTGTGTTCAGAAAATTTACTTCTATTCATTATGGAGAAAAATGGTGGAATGAATTTCAGGAGTGTATATTTTCAAAGAGAGCAGAAGGTGTTGAACCTTTATTATTAGTGTCTCAGGGAAAACCTTTCCATAGACCATCTGGAAATTCCTAAAAAGGAAACATTAATCTAATTCCATCCATGACAGCAGGATTTGTTTTCTGTTTTCATATGCTTTATATTAGGTCCTGTAACTGGAAAAAGCCAATGGTCTCTGGATTAAAAGAGAATCATAGTATTTGATACTGTATGACTTAATATTTTAATGGATTTAAAGTTACTACTGAGGTATCCATGGCAGCTAGCAAAAGGACCTCAGCAAAAAGACAGGTATAAGAAGATTTTTTTTTCATCAGTTGTCTTACCATTGCAGTTCAATTAGGGTACACCCCACCACAAGTGTTGGAAGCACCTGCTACTGCTGACCCCAGATATCACACAGAAAGAAGGGCCAGAGCTTTTTAGCAGGCTGGAGACAGGAGATGTCCCCTTGCTTATAAACTAGTGCCCTCAGCAACCAGGTTAACTAACAGCTCAAACCCCACATATGACCTGGTGTCCCTTTGGAAATAGAAGCTGTTTGTCCCCAGCTCTCTGGGGGAAATGTCTGCGAGTGACTCTGTAAAATCTCCTTGCTGTGCATACCAGTCCATGGTGTCCCAGCTGCAAAATCACTGAGGTCATGCTGTGCACAGTCCTTGTGCACCATCAACCCTGTTTTGTGCACTGCCCTGGGCCTTACACTATCATTACACCTGTAAAATACTCACAGTATGGCCCAGACTGTTGGGAGTTCTATACTTGACTGATCATTGTCCTGGGAAGAGAGTTTGGAACAGGAAGTCACAGATGCCTTCAGAATTAACTGTTAGTTTCTCAAGGATTGAGGAGAACTGTTTCAATAAAGTGTTGCAGCACAAGCTCTGTTTTAAAAAACTTCTTGGCCTCAACTCTCCCTGAAGTACCAGTGTTCTTCAACCACCCCAGTCCTCCTCCAAAAGTGGTACTGCTGAATTATAGAACTGCTCTGGTACTAGGCTGTTCTGCAGTACTGCAAGATGTCACAAACTGCAAATCAACAGACAAGACACTTAAATATTTAATTATAGGACTCTACCTTAAAGCTTCCTTTTTAAGGTCCAAGAAGTTACATGCTTTGCCCAGTGATTTGAGACAAAATTCTCCATTACTATTTAGGAACATATGTAGGCCATAAATTACCTTAATCTCTGGCTACTAACCCAGTCTGTACTATGACACCACTGCAGCCACTCTGCAGATGCCTCTGCCACAAGAGCTGGTTCTGGTGTAGTAGGAACACTCACATTAACTTTCATCCAGCTAGAAACAGGAGTAATATAGACTCAGCAGCACACATCTCATCACTGACTCTACGAACCTGCAGAAACCTCTACATATATCTATATATAATATATATAGATATACATATATATATAATATTTATATATACATATATATTATGTATATTATATATAATATTTATATATATTTTTATATATATATATATATATACTAAGTTTGTGAGCCCTCAGTAGAACCTACAGTGCTATATTAATATGATTGTCAAACTGCATGCTAGCTGGATTAAACTTGGTGTGGTCGTGCCCCATCATTTACTGAGTAAAGATACTGTTAAGTGCTGACTCAGTAGACTGATGCTGAAAGTGTTTTCCACACAACTTAGACTCTTACTGCTGGCCCAAAATATTTCAGCATGGCTGAAATGAAACTTTCCATAGCAGGCTATAAAACACAATCAAAACAATCACAGAATGAAATCTGTTGTATTTTGTATAATAAATAGGAACCTTGCCCAAACCTCAGGTAAGTAGTTGTTTTTCACTCATATCCCACAGCAGGGTTGCACCTTTGTGTGGTATTACAGAGTGTGGTTTGAAAATCATCTTCTATTACACTTGTGCATCTTTCCACAAATACAACAGAGACTAAAGGGAAGTATTTGCTTCACAGTCAAAACACACTGTTCCTTCCCTCTGGAACAACTCACAGGGCTGTAACACCTCTTGTATCTCTCTTGCCCAACAAATGAGTAGGAAAGCAAGAAAGAGTGCAAAGAACATTTGATCCTTAGGCAGTAATGCTTTCTATACACTGCACAGAACTCTCTTGCATTCCCATAAGGATGAGTATTTCATCTCTACAGACTGGGTTTTTCTGTCCCGATTATTCTGACTGCTTTCACTAGCAACCACATCTGATGTGATGAGGTGATCTGCTATCTGCCTGGCTCCGAGCAAGGGTTGGGCCACTGACTGTATGTGATGATGAGTTTGGACAAGCAGTCAGTACAACTCAAAAGCACTATCTCCTTTCCAAATGTCACACTCCAGTGAAAATTCTGGGAACTGAAAAAAACACCCTGATACTATTACATCTGATTACAGGAATTGAGGCAAAAATGTTACTCTCATCCTGAGGCAACTGTAAACCCCCCAAATCATCCTAAGTTAAGGAATGCACACAGAATCTTCTATTATGGCAATTTACAAATGTGTTTCTTTTATTCTCAAGGATTTAAAAATCCTTAAAAGCAATTTTACAAGTCAGACTCCCCAGTCTAGGTGCATCTATGTAGCACATAAATGGCTCAATGGACTGAAAGCAGGGGCATTGTGTGCACTGCGGAAGGACAGCCACACCTAAGATAAAAACGGAAGCTCATTTTATGGAATACAGCAGTCCCACACAATAGCCCTGGCACAGAAGGAGCAAATGACGTCGTTCATTTAAATTTCTGCTGCCACAGGGGGAACCCTAGGTGTTCAGAAACTACATCTGACCAGAGCACCAAAATTAACAACGATGAAAAACACCCCTAAGGGAATCAATTATATTTATCATCCAAAAGAGAAACTGAGTCTACATGTCACTTCAGCAAAAAAAAAATCACAAATTCCATTTCAAATTCCATTTGAATTATTACTAAAGCCTTTGAACTCTAACAACAAAAATGCATGCTCATAAAAGGCATACACACAAGGATGTCTTTTCACTTTCCTCACACTACAGATCCCATTCAAACACTGAGAAAACACTTCTGCCCCAATCCCTTACATGTTATGACTGATTTAATTCATCAGTCTTTCAGCACCAACTTAACAGCTCTAGTGACAACTATGCCAGGACTGCAGCTGTTAAGGAGCTTCAGCAAAGGAACACTTGAAATTTTCATAAGTTTTTAAGCATGCTTTTGAAGAATCTGTTCTTCAAAAAGTCTAGTTCTTCCAAGTCACAGACTAATCTGTAAAGCAGCAAACTTAATCATGGAAATTGCAAAATAAAAGTGATGACTGCAAGCCAATGAAGAGGTGGGGAGTGGCACCCCTGGGGGGCAGCTCTGTGGCTTTTCCCAGTGTCTGCCTTGTTCTCCAGGTCAGAAGATCATTCCCAAACAGCGGCAGAGTTCTGTCTCTGCCTGCTGGAGTCACTCACAGAACTTCAGGGTACAAAGGCATACCTCGAAAATGCTCTGGTACAAAAAGAGATGTGACCACAGTGTCATATGTCAGAAGTGGAGAATAAGAGGAAAAGGGAACAGTGAGGGATAATGTCTTATCCTTTCCTGGACACACATACATACTTAAACTTACACCAACAGGCTCCCCAAACTGTGTCAGGCGACCCTTCTGAGGGTCTAACAATACATAGTTATTCAGATCTGCATTTCATACAGCAGCAAAAGATTCCACCTTAGGAAAAAACAGTAACATTTTCAACTGTTCTTGGGAATATTTTTCATTTTCTCAGCGGTTTATTTTGACTTCTCAGCTACACTATTGCTGTATTTATTAGTAAGTTCCAAGATATCTTCATTTTGACCTCAACCTCCTGATTCATATCCCTGTCAAAACAAACATTTTCGACTTCTACCTCAGTGACATGGGTGACACCAATTTGAAATGAAAAAATAACCAGGGTATCTAGCAGAGTCAAAACAGCTTTGCAAATAGCTTTAGCAGAAGGAAAAGCATAAAGGATGATGCATAATTCCAAAAAGTTGTGTTTAAATTTGGAATCTAGTAAATGAATTGTACTCTAGAAATTGTTTTTAGGGCAGAGAATTCACCTTAAGGTGAGGAAAGTCAAGGATACATTCCTTAAATGTAATGAAACACAGAGAAGTGAGGCAGACTTACAAACCAATGGCACAGGACTTGCTAAAGAATATGCACGCAGAATTAAAATTATCATAGAAAGGATATCCTTGACTGTGAGCTCTAGTTCCTTAGGCTTTCAGCTAAATAATCCTGCTTAGACCCTGAATTCTCCAATTTCTTGAACACAAACTACCACGGGGTCAGCAGGATCTGACACAAAGTACAACCACAGACCTACAGATCACTGCTCAGATTTCATCCCAAGGTAATTTCCTTCCATAAGGAAAATAGTATGAAAAAATGGTACCTTCTTACTCTAGGCACACATTCCTGTTTGGTTTTTTTCATGATAGTGTTAAATACTTGAAGTATTTTAGGACCAAAAAAATATAACTTATTTTTTTGACTAAAACTCTGACAACTGGATGCATTCCATTCCCACACAGTGGGAGTGTATTCCCCTTTAGGCATCACCAAATCAACTTGTTTGGTGCATTTCAGTGATAAAACACCACCCATGGTGTAAGAGGGGGAAAGAATCTTTTTAGATTTAAGACTCAGTTTACAGTGCTTACATTGGAAAATTATGCTTTTGATTTGTAAATGGAACTAAGTGAGTATAGGAACTAATCAGACAGAAAACCTATGGAAGGGCCATTTTACCAACATGCTTTTCTGACTGTAGTTCCTAGGCACAAACATGCATAAAATTGCTTTCTTCCAAAATAGGAAAATGGGTCTCTTGGATTGTTGCTCATAAAGAGAAAAGGGGAGCAGAAATAACTACATTTTTGTTCTGCTTAAAAATTAATGTAGCATGGAATTTAAATCCAAACCTGAGGCCTTTCAAAGACGGGAAGTAGTAACTGCCATAAGCAATAAATAGAAAAAAAAAATCACACAGAATCCAGGGGCATTTTCATCCAGAAGTTATTGCAAGACTGGATTTAACAATGAATTCCATTTAACTTTGAGTTAACTGTCTGAGCTGCAAGTATTGAGGTCCAGCTTTCAAATTCTGCATTGCATATACTGCATTTTTTAAAATACAGGGGAAAAAAAGGTGATTTATTTCAGAGTCCTGATACTCTGGTTCCCACATAGCTGTCTAAGAACAGCCCTGATTACTCAGTGCCAGCTCTCCTTGTTTCCAGCTCCTAAATCCCATTAGAAGCAGCTAAAAATGCATTAAGTGCTTTCCTAACATTACTTTTCCATATAATCAATTTTTGCAGTTGTCATATGGCTAAGAGACAGAAAAGCTGGATCAGCAATAAAATTAACTGCCCTCAGAGATGTGTTAAGGAAAGTTAGAACATACACAATCTTTGATTTCTGGGGTAATCAGGCACCTAATACCCATAAGGATTTTTTTTCTTAAATTCTTGAGCAGAGCCCTGGCTGTGCTGTGATTAATTGTGAAGTTTCAAGACTGATTAATTTCCCAGTCTCATAATCCTGCTCTCAAGCCTACAACTACCTAAGGGTAGATGAAAAATTCTGAGTGCATGCAATTTCTGTTGGAACACTCCTGCTTTGAAAGTGGGATAAAAGTCAGGCAATTGCTGGATTATAGTCCTCCGTTATTCCATTGCAGGGAATTGCAGAGGAAAAGCATCACTTCCAAACAAAAATAAAGCACTGGTTGCTTCTGAAGTGAAATGGAGGCATGGAGCCCACTTGTATGAAGCTGCAGTGGTTTGCCAGGACACACTGGAGGTTCAGTACAAGGAGTTTACAGAGAGGCAGTGACAAAGTGACTCAGATGTTGATTTGAAAAATCTGGAACTGACAATGACAGGATGAACTAAGACAGGAGCTGGACAATACAAAAAATGCTGAAGAAGCCAGGGCCAGCATGTGTAAACCAGGCCACAGAGACTGTCATGTGCACAACATCAACAGCTCTACCAAGGGCTCTTCCTTACATTTTAAGTGAGACTAGATACAGCTATGGGAGTTATTCAATAGCATTAATAGCACACACTGGTATTTGGAAATTATGGATTTTTGCTGAGGAATATGCACGTCAGCATCTTGGTAATAGTTCCAATCAGAGGATAAGAATCAATCTCTTTTAGATGAAAGTATTGTTGCACCGAGATCCTGTTTACTTCCAGTTTTGCATCTTTCCTCTCCAGAAACATTAGTCAGGCTTGGCGTGTTTCCGATGCAGGGATCAGAATACAGGAATTCCTTAATTAACTTCACACAACCTCTGACACAGGAGCCGAGGCCTCTGCACACGGGAGATGACGTGGAGAGTCAGTAATGGCAATACAAGACACACGTCCCCCCTGCACTTCCAATTCTCTACCAGAGAGAGACAGAGGGTGGTTACAGAGCTCGGCATCTGCTCTCATCGGTATCAGTGCAGTGCTGCTTCTGTGGCTCTGAAACTGTGGTAAGTAAAAAAGAAAAAAAAATCTACACAAAACAGATGCTGTCTAAAAAAAGAAAAATACCTAAACACACACACACACACACACAAATCCTGAAAACCAAAAATTATGGTCTTTATGATTTGGGAAAAGCTGCTTTAGACCAGTTTACTCTGGCACACAAACCGAATGTAATCTCAAGGCCCAGTCTGTGGATGAAAAATCAGTGTACACCCACTAAACCATCTGCAAGGCTTTGCCTCAAAAGGAAGATTTCAGCCTCCGGAGATGTCAATTAAAAGGTCACATTGGATCAATCCATATTAATCATAACAGCCCCAAGTCTGTCTTGCAAGCAGAGGGACACAAAAATATTACTTCGACTGGCACGGGATGATGACACATTTGGGTACGAGCACAGCACACCAGCGTTTTTCTGCTCATAGCTATCCCCTGCTATGTAAGAACACCGGCACTGGAACAGATCGTCCAGAGAGGGCACGGAGTCCCCCTCACTGGAGACATTCCAGCACAGCCTGGACGCAGTCCCGTGCCATATACACTGGGATGGCCCCGCATGAGCAGAGAGGCCGGGCCAGATGACCCACTGCGGTCCAACCCGACACATTCTGCGATTCTGTGAACTGTGCCGTAGCCGCTGTGTCCGCGCACCTTATCGCTGCTGTCAATATTCAGAAAATAACACCTTAGTTCCAGTCACTGCCCAGCCACAGTCACTGCCCTGCCACGCTCAGGCTTCTCTAGAGGGGGGAACTCGGGATGAGCCCCCCCAATCATCTCTAGCACGCAGCACTGTGTCCAGCCCCCGCTCCGGGGAAGCTCCGTTTAAAGGCGCTGAGTATCCCCCGGTGAAGGGGCACAGGAGGGACAGGACAGAGCCCCCCCAGACCGGAGCCTCCTTACACAGCCCTGGCCCCGCCCCTCGGGGCTGGCCCCGCCCCCAGCCCCGCCCCCT